>OX637349.1:8268288-8530744 GCA_951799405.1 Agapetus fuscipes
ATTTAACCTACGCGTATTATGTGTTGGAGAAAAACATTTTGTTTTCTCGAGCGTCTCGAGCGCCATCTTGTTTTGGTTGTTTACAAGGAATCTCGATTCTGTTTCTAGAAGGTTCCCTGACGCCATCTTGTTGATATTATAGAGTCACAAGATTTTTTATACTTTTATTAATGAAAGTTCATGTCTACCTTCTAGGAAGTGATAATTATTAATAACCATAAATAAAACAAATAAAATTAGATAATGAGAATTTTATTAAATAAGTTTTTCGTAGTTTTCGAGATTCTTCATTGATAATAGAACTATGAGTTGCATCCTCTGTAAATGTTGTTCTTCTGTGTAAAGAATAATTTCTTTTAAATAAACCACATTCCTCTTTTAGCTTTTTGTTTCTCTTTGCTGTAGAGTTGGAACATTTTCATTTCAGACTGTAGCTCAACCCACCTACCAAAAAACCCTGAGATGCGGACGTCCTAGCTCACATTTAACCCTGATGCGAACCGGTGGGTCTCAAACAATGGAGACTCGACGCAGTCTGGTCGACGTCGTTACACTACGGAACTCCCTTCTTTTCAAACTTTAACTAATTTTTCATATTTTCAGATCTACGAGAGGCGACTACAGCGATAGTGCTGTTGGATATGTGGAATGTAAAAGGGAAGGTGAATTGTGCATCACAAAATGTCAGATAACACCCAAGCACAAGATCCACAAGAAGGCGTACAGAGTGGCCGCCGGCATCAATGAAGTGGAGGAGATTATTATCCATTCTCATCACACACTTCTCAAGTACATAAATTCTGACCACTGCAAAATATGGTATAAGCTATATCTTTATTAAAACTACATCATGATATATTTCAAATATTTATTCCAAGTATTATGTACTAAACAATTCATTTTCCCATTTTTTCCCACTCCGCCTTGACTATCTTTAGTTTGTATTCTTCTTGCTCCAGTCTCAGCTGTTGCTGTTGACATTGCAGTTGTTGCTGTTGATATTCCAGTTGTTGCAACCTCTGTAGATGAACTTTGGTCATCTCATGAAGTTCTGCTTCTTGTTTACATTTTGTCGTAGCATATTAAGTCCGGGCTTGCTGTTTAATGATTTGCCCATTTTTGATCATTTTTATTAATTGGATGTCATCCTTATCATTTTGATTTTTCTGAAACAAAGGTGACAAACAAAAAAGTAATTATGTGGGTAATGAATAGTATTAATTGTAAAAATCCCACTAAGGAATGTGAGTTTTTTGTAAAAAAGTTTGTAAATATTATTACCTTTTTTTTTGTTGATCGAGCACGAGGTGTTTCGCATGTATTAACATCAGGCTGTTGCTGGGGCTGAGGCAGAGGCAGGGGCTGAGGCAGTGGCAGGGGCAAGGGCTTGGACTCAGGCTCTGGCGCCATAATAACATCCATTCCGTCCAAATCAAAATCAACTTCAACAACCACTGACTCTGCCAATGGCAGAGGAGAGAAAGGCTGTATAGAATCTGATACTGCCACTGTAGCTTTTTTTTCTTCGTGGAACTGAAAATATATAATGTCATCAATCATCGATGTTTGTAGCTGACAAATGAAGGGCATTTTCTCAGACTCAAAAATAAATAAAAAGAAAATAGAACTTAAGTTGACAAAAAATTACAATACCTTCCAATAACTATGGTCCATGCCATCGCTATCAAAAATATTTTTATCCATGACAAAATCCCCCGGTACAATTTCAGCAATTCGCTGATCTTCCAAAGTTGGGCTCGGTGGACGGTTGCCACCCCCTGTCAGCCTTGTAGCAGCCCTGTAGGCTGATATGTTCTTCTTTGCTTTCTGTTTCATAGTCTTCCACTGAATCTTCAGCTGTGTAATTTCCCTCTTTTTTGCGTTTTCCAAATTGAATCTGAAATGAAAGAAGAACTTGTTAAAAGGCTCGGACTCCCGCCACTGACCCACGCCCTGTATATCCATCCTATCCGGGGATGTGTCACAGGACTCACATGCAAACTAAAGAGTAGATAACAAGTGGCAGAAGGCCCTCCCGTGAAGCTAAACATTCTCTCAAGTGTAGCAAGGGTGACTCCCTGAAGGCAATCACTGATCAGTGAAATTTAAATCTACTGCAACAGAGTGCAACAATTCCGGGAATCCCCAATTCATTTAATAAGCGGCAGTGCGAGATGTTACAGAACATGCCTCGGGAGGAGCTCTCCTGACTAGCGTTGCCAACCAGTTGAAGTGGTAGAAAAGGAAGGGGTAATAGTTGTGAAAAGTTCAGTTCTCGCCATAGAACGCACAAAATTTGCTGAAGGCCTCAAAGTTTGATTTGGTGGCAACGAAGTCCTTATATCCGATCGGTCCCACACTGGGACGGACAGCGTTGAAGAGCGCTTCTCGAGCGGACCGCAACGCGTCACAGTCCCACAGGACGTGTCGCACGTCCTGCAGTTCTGCGCCACAATTGCAATCCGACCCACCCGCTAAGCCGAGCTGGAAAAGCCGCGCTTTAAAATTACCATGACCAGTCAATTCATGACTGGCCCAATGGTCCGGGACCAGCCACTTTGCATCATATCTTTCGTGAACAGATGGAAAGAAAGAAAAAGTGGTTCGGCCGCGAATTGACGAATCCCATCTCCTTTGCCAATCGTGACGGTGAGGCCGTGTGTGATAAAGCTGCCGAAATATTTATTGATTCCTGGTCAGTATATACAAATAAAAAAGCTGATACTGCGCAGCTAATCGGCAGCACCAACTTTATTTCGCCTCACAGCAACTTGGGTTAGACCTGTATTCACGTCCTACTATATATTTTATATTGCATTTAATTACAATTTTAGAGAGCTCACAATAAGTCAACCATTTGAATGTTTCGAGTGCATAACGAAAACAAACCTTACCTTCTTTCAATATCCACCCACGCCTTCTTCTTTGCAGCTGTACCATGGTATGTGCCAGCTTTATCTTCAACAACGGGATTCTCGGCCACCAGTTCTCGCAAAAAAACCTTAACAACAAAATAAATAACTGCGTAACTTATTGACAAAAAAAGATTAAAAAGTGTTAAATAAAGTTTCAAACTTTCACTAAGTATATTGCAATGATGCTTACTTTTTCTTCCACCGTCCAATTGGTATCTCTCTTTTTCTTTTCCTCCATGTTTTCTATTCAGTTTTTGATATCAAACGCACGTGCCCACGAATAACTTGTTTGCATCTTGTTTGACAGTTGACACTCCAATGTTTGATAACGCAGCAGTGTTCATAGACAAAGCACACAAAAAAATAGAAATCCCCCAAAATACCTACTACAAAGTAGGGTTTTTAATTTTTCTTAACAGCAAACACGACTTAAAGTCGAACCGGAAGTAGATCAAGTAGCACGGATCAAATTTTGGCTAATGAATAACGATTTTCCTGTTTCGGACTAGCGCGGACTAGCGTCACTAAGTCCGAGCTAACAATTTCGAACATTGCAAAATCATTTATAATAGAAACGTAACACACAATTTCAAGCATTTATATAGAAAGTATCATTCAGTCTTTTCAGTTGTTTTACAAATTAACAATAATAGAAACGTAACACAGAATTTCAAGCATTTATATAGAAAGTATCATTCAGTCTTTTGAGTTGTTTAACCAATGAACATAACACACTTATTGAAAAATCATTTATAATAGAAACATAACACACAATTTCAAGCATGTATATAGAAAGTATCATTCAGTCTTTTGAGTTGTTTAACCAATGAACATAACACACTTATTGAAAAATCATTTATAATAGAAACATAACACACAATTTCAAGCATGTATATAGAAAGTATCATTCAGTCTTTTGAGTTGTTTAACCAATGAACATAACACACTTATTGAAAAATCATTTATAATAGAAACATAACACACAATTTCAAGCATGTATATAGAAAGTATCATTCAGTCTTTTGAGTTGTTTAACCAATGAACATAACACACTTATTGAAAAATCATTTATAATAGAAACATAACACACAATTTCAAGCATGTATATAGAAAGTATCATTCAGTCTTTTGAGTTGTTTAACCAATGAACAATCACAAAAGTCATAAATCATAAAAAAAACATAACACACAAATTACATGTATGCACTTGATTGTGAAGAGACAAATTTAATCAGAAGTAGGTGTTTATAAAATGAGCTCTATAAGCACTTCCTCGGGTGTTAGTGGAAGGTGTTGGTGTCTCTGGTATGACATGTTCCGATGCTTGCTCCTCGTCTTCTGACTCACCAACGTTGTCTCTCATGTCAATCGCAATGTTGTGTAGAACGGCTAATGCTATAATTTTGGTTTTTACGTGTTCCAAGCCATCAAAGGTTCCTCTGAGGAGGCAGCGAAACCTTTGCTTCCACACACCGAAGCATCGCTCCACAGTATTGCGAGTTGACTTATGAGACTCGTTATACTGCAAGTCTTTAGAGGTGATGGGCCTCAATAACGGAGTTAGCAAGTATTGGGAACATGCATATCCGGAGTCTCCCAACAAATGCCCTCCACCAAACTCCCGAGATTCCAGCCTTCGCTTGATGCGACTCTCGTTAAAAATTCTGGAATCGTGAGTGCTGCCACGCCAGTGAGCCACAATGTCCCGAATTTTTAAATTTGAGTCGCATACAACCTGTATATTGAGGCTGGGATACCCCTTCCGGTTGATGAAATATTCATTGTCATTCCCACATGCTTTTTTTATTCGGACGTGGGTGCAATCAATGGCGCCAACAACCCTCGGAAATCCTTTTATTTTAGAGAAACCTGCCATGACTTTTTCTCGTTCTGCAGCTGTTTCTGGCATTTTTATGAAGGATCCAGCCAGGGAGGCCAACGCCCTTGCCACTTTTAAAGAAATGCGTGACATGGTTGGCTGACTGAAGCCATGCATGTCAGCAGAGTCATCTTGGATCTGAAATACAATACAATACACATTATATTAGATGAATGAAGAGAAAGAAACGTGTGCAAAACGTTAAATAACCAATGACGTCTAAAGGTGTGTTAAATGTATAATAAAATATGTTTTAAAAATAGTTGTTTGGGCGTGTGTTAGGGCAAGTCGTGATTTGTTATAGGTTAGAGCATGTCGGGTCATTGGTCACTGGTCACTGGTTACAAGCAACGTTTATTACTTACTTTGTGACGGCACCATGTCCTGATGGCAGACATGACCATTAATTCCACAGGAACCTTGCCCCCACGGTTGTCTCCAACCAATAACGGCCTCAACAATTCAATGATATATCGTGCCGTGGCTTTCGTAAAACGATATTTTGTTTTGAATAGCTCGTCATCGTAGATTTGGAAAACATCGACGCGTTTTTTATAAACTTTTGGTTTTTTCCTGCTATCACACGCACGCATTGACTCAAAACTGATAATATTTTCAATTAAATCTTCATCGGAACTGTCAGTAGAACTATACAGAGACGCCATTTTAGTTTGTGTGTGACGATTTAGTCCGAAAAACTGACGTTATACCTGCTATCTGGCAGGAGTAACTTTTAGATCGAGAATAACTCTTAGCTCGGCGTAAATTTTTCTAATGAATAGACTTTTTAGTGAAATCGAACTAACATGAAATTTTACTCTCAAATTTGGGACTATCTTTTCTAATGAATAACACTGATAGAGAAGGCAAACATTCGATTTAAATCGTATCAATCATTTATGAGAAATATTGTTTTATTTCTAATTATTCAATGCTCTAATAAGCGGCAAATCAAGGCTAATCGATCACATATAAATCTCAATGCATTACAAAAGAATTCCATGCACAACGGGCATGCCTTCGCGGATGAACCACGTGCAAACTTCTGAGGGAAATTATTTAATTATGTAGATCCAAATCCAAATTGGAGCTTAATGATTCCATACAGTAACAAATAAAAGCTTACAGGTGATAATGGGTGAAGCTATCGTGCCTCGACACGTATTTTCTCGAAGAGAATCTCGTAATTTTTTTTTAAATGAAATCAATCGTTAATCTGATTTGATCAATCCACATGAATGCTAATTGTACTCAAACAATAGTAATCACATGTTTACTTGAGACAAATACAAGATTAAGCATTTACTCGCGCGAGAATATCACGCGGAATACATCCTAACTGAATTTACTAACTTGGATCAATTGAATCAAGAATTATGTGAAAACAAATCACCAAAATGCATTAACAGACATTATAAACAATTTAGAATATCAATTATCTCATTATTCTATCAGATGTTTACAGATTAAGGGTGATTGAGAGGTCAGCGCGCCCAACTTTGATGACCAAAATCGCCCATATTTTTAATGATAAGGTAGCATTTTTTTTCCAGATTAAATTAACACATAAAATTAGGTATTGTTTTCCATAAAAAACCAATTCAAAATAATTTTATTTACGGAGATACCTTAAATGGAGATTTCCACTGTTCTTATGAATAAATCCTAACTTTTTTTTATTTCAAAACATTAATTTTGATTAGTTTTATTTTTTCTACTTGTTAGTTGTTTTTTTTTACTTTTCATTGATTTTTTATGATTATTTAAAAAGTACCCAAATTTTGCATACGATATTGTAGCTACATTCGTCTTTTAATGGTTTATTTTCCTTTTAGGATTTGAAGTGATATTTTTTATGTTTGTAATGCCATACTTGTTTTATTTTTTCTCCCCCGATTTCTATTTATCCTGGAAAAATAAAGATTTCCATACAAAAAATGACCCGGTCGCTAGCGTCACCTGCGGCCGGTAGATGAACTGCGGAGAAAAATATTATATCTCCTTAGTTTTATGGAAGCAAGATTTATATAATGCAAAAGAGTACAATCGTTTACGTTACAACTGGACCAACTGGTTTCTCAAAAATGCATGGAAATTAAAACGCCATCTAGAGTTGCTGTTTAAGATTCCATACATTTTTTGGTTGCGCTGTATTTGCTACATTTCATACTTCGGGTACACTCGTGTATCATCGTATATTGCCGAAGATGCTCGAGTCAGCCCTCTCTTATATTGTGTGTGTAAGAGTATATACATAAACGCTATGGTAGTATAATACGTACGTACATAAAAACAGTTTGCAAAGCTTAACGAAATGGCGAAAGCAGCGAAAGATCATTCAATCAGATAAAATGAATGGTACGGAGAGCTGCACACGACTTTATAGTATTCTGATAAGTTTTTTTCCATTACATGAATAATATGAAAGTTTGTTTGAATTTCAAAGTGAAATTCATTTAGCTCAATGATTTAGCTGGAAAGAATTCTGCTGGCTGGCCTTTTTTGTTGAATTGAAATCATTTTTTGAACCTAGCGTAGAGCAATTTGAAATTTTCAGGCCTGTAATTTAGTCTAGTGGTTAACGCTGAACTGAACAGATTTCAGTCTGTTTTGAATGCGGCCGCAAGACTGATCTTCGGGATGTCCAAATTCTCTCACATCACTTCGCTGTTGAAAGAACTACATTGGCTTCGTTTCCCTGAGAGGGTTAACCGTGTGTTTGATGGTATTTAAAGCCCTAAATGGTTTGGCTCCATCATATCTGGCAGACATATTTTCCCCCGTTGAAGTGAGTGTGAGGGGGCGGACACTTAGGTCAGCGGGGTGTCAAGCTGTCAGATTGATGCAGCCTCGCCGTCAAATACGCACTAATTTTGAGGATCGCGCTTTCCGGTTTTCGGGGCCGATGGAGTAGAACAGACTGCCACCCGGAGTGAGGGTTTCGGAATCTGTTGGCATTTTTAAGGGAGCACTGAAACGGCACCTTTTTAAAATATCTAATTCATGATTAGGAGGGCCCTTGAGGTGTGAAACACACAAAAACGGCGCTCTTTGGTCATGTAAAAAATTAAATAAATAAATTATCCTCATATGTATATATATATATATAGGTATATATGTTTAATTTTAGGTTTTCACGGATTTTCACGGACTCGTAATCCAAAAGTCAAGATTTCGATTGGTGCAAGACAACTAAGTTCCGTCGAAATCTAACAAAAATGTCATGAGTATGTGTGGCTAATTAAATAATAATTTCTTGCCGCGTTATCCCCGAAGGGCTTCGCATGTGGCGAGGGAACCTATTTATTTTATAGGTAAGAGGGCCGGCCTTACGCCAACCACTTCGTTGATGCGAAGGCATACCAGCTCCCGTGGGGACTGGTACTTATTTCTTGTGAAGGCTGAGTACACCTTCCTGGTATTTTATTTTGGGTTAGAAATAAACACCGAACCGGAAATCATTTCTGACACCCTTATATTATATCAGTGGGTAATTATATAAAAACGCAACTAAGCTACACATGTAGTGTAACTTCTTGCCTGCGTTATCCCCGAAGGAGTCGCATGTGGCGCTTCGGGACCTATTTTTTTTTACAGGTAAGGGGGCCGTCCTCACACCAACCACTTTTAGTTGAAGTGGGGGTTTCCCAGCTCCCGTGAAGGGCTGGTTCTCATTTCTTGTGAAGGCTGAGTCAAACTTTGAGATCGAACCCTTGCTCTCGGCATGGAATGCAAGCATTCTACAAATTGAGCTATCGACCTTTTTACGAGCTTGATCGTCGTCGCTATAAAGCGCCAATTCTCAAGCAAGACCCAGTTGCTGTAAGGCCGGATGGACATTTCGTGACCGGTCATTGGTAAAGGTTTTATGAATTTTTCAACCCAGCGAAGAGCAAATTTGAAAATATAAATGGTATATCTTTTGTGCTGCTTTTATGCTTAGAATATATTCCATCACTTAGTTGAATTATTAGAAAAAAAACTTCATGTTGCTATTTCAATGTACACATCCAATGGTATAAAAAAGTATACTATACAGGCATATATAGCACTTGGATGCGTTGTCTTCCTTCGCACAGGGTGAAGTCCATGAGCACACACACACTTGCATATTTACTGAACACATACGCAGTCACGGCCTCAACAAACATTCCCTGGCTACGCAGTAATATGAAACCTTTTTTTAACTTTAAAAATTAATAACATTTAGGAGACGAAGATGAAAAGAAAAATGAAAGTTGTATTTTTATAGGTAAGGAAGCCGGCCTTACGCCAACCATTTCAGTTGAAGCGGGGGTGTCCCAGCTCCCGAGGGGGCTGGTTCTCATTTATTGTTAAGGTTGAGAAACCTTGCCGGTATTTTATTATTGAGTTGAAATAAACACCGACACGGGAAATCATTTCTGACATCCTCCGTGGGATACGAACCTCAGCTCTCGGCATGGAATGCAAGCACTCTATCAACTGAGTCATTGGGACATAATCACAATGTATAATCTATCATCTAAGTGGCAAAACTATGTTAACATTTAAGGTTCATATTAAGTGCATGCTCACAAAAATACACTTGTAAGTTCGCATTTACAAATCGTGCATGCGCATTTACATATTAAAATCAAATCCACAAATAAACAAAAGCCCTGCAACTTTTACTGATCTTCCCTGAAACAGGGGTGACATTGGTAAAGTAAACCATTTTTTAAAGTTTGGGTGGTGAGCCTCATACCAACCTATAAGTCAAGATAAACAATGAAAATGAAATATATATATATTTTTTTCATATTTTATTTTAATACACTTGTATAGGTCTGCAATCACTGGAGTCTACACTTTGATAAAATATGCAATGTAAAAATACAGGGCACACACGTGTGTGCTTCTGTGTGACTATAGTGTAAACTGAACTGTAGCGTTTTATTCCAATTCTGTGAAATGTAAAACGCTCTCTAGAGACCTTATGCCAGTTTCTTTGCATTTTTGAGTAATCGGTACAGGGTGAATAATTATTTACTTATATACTTGGATATATCTGTTAACACGAACGAAAGTGAATTGTTGTAAATTTGTTTACAAATAAAATGAATGCCTTTTTTTGTTTTTGTATGTAAATAAAATAAAATAAATGCTTGTTTGTAATTAATGTATAACTTCGCTTCGCTTTCGCTTTCATGTTATTTTATTGCTAAAAAAAACACAAAATGGTTCAGATACAATACGATCTACCGACGAACTCTCAAAGCTAAACGCGGGATTTGATGCATTTTCGCGGCTACTGGATAATAGGTGGTCGTGACGGGCAAATAAATTCATATTAAAATGAAATCATACACCCTTAAACAAAAAACTTGTTAGAATTTCAAAATGGCCTCCCGCAAAAATGCGTTCGTATTTTGAAACATTCTAAAATTTAGCAATTACAATTATCTCAAGATGAAATATGTGTGCTGGGGTTATGGAAGGAGTGTTGGTAGGATTTCTAGGAATGGGAGAGGGAAGGATGGGAGTTTACTTGTGAAATGGTGCGGCTACATGTTGAATCGTGAATCCGCCATCGCTCTTCTCCGTCCGACACGTCCGATGTGGTCGGGGCCTTCAGCACAAGTCTCGAGTACAAATCGTCTCCTCCCTCCGCTGTCTGCTCGCTTCCGCCCCGCGCGATCCTCGTGCTCTTCCGCTCGCGCTCGGGAATCTTCGTGCAGGATGACGTTATCGCTTGCAGCGCTGGCTTCATCGCTTTCGATAATATTTGAATAATTAATATTATTCATTTTATTTTTCCCATTGCCTGTCGCTTGTTTTTAAACTTTCTCTCGCGGCTTGGAGCGTAGTGAAAAAAATGGCACTTATATAGCAGATAAAAGGTTGAGTGAAAATACGCACTGCTTCAAAGGTAATAATTTTAGGATTTGAATTTACTTCAATCCTAACAAAAAAACCTATTATCCTAATGTGAGGTTAGGTTTTAGGTTGCCATTTTTTTGTCACAATGAGGACCGCACGTGAATTAGCAAAGAAAAAAATGTGCCTTATCACGGCCAGGATGCTAAAGAAAAGGAAAACAAATACTTTGTTATTGGTTGCTAATGACTGGTGTCCCATACAAATGTGACGTTTACCCGCCTATAAAAAAGTTCTAGAAAGATTGGCTTCGATTCAATTAGTATAAAAGTTTTTACCACTCCTAAGCTATATGTAAAATAAAACTATTTAAAGCCACACAACGATCAATATGTACTTGATAATAAGGGTCATATAAAATGACAAACTTACCGGTTCACTTTGACACCACGAAGTTCCGCGTAGCAGAAATCCGGATTATCCGTGAAAAACACTTAACATCTCTTCATTTATACAAGGAATATTATCCGATTGTCCTTTTACGAATCCTGAGTCCATCATTTTTACTTTTACATGCAAAATTAACGTGGTAACTTTAAAATACTAAACGTTCCCACAGCACGCATATAGTTTTTCAAACTTTGTACTTCCCTTCACGATTAAGTACGTCACAAACTAACTAGCCAATCACGTTGCGTTAAAGATTTGTGAAAAAAATATACATTTTCTAAGTAGAAAAACAAATTAAGCGTGTACATATATTTTTTTTCATAAATTTATTCAAAATCAGCGTAATTTTACTTATATATATCAATATCAATAGGTAATTAAAATCCACCACGAACGAACGCATGTTCCCTATTGCCAGGTCAGAAATTATTATTCAGTACGCTCACTGAACTTGTTTTTGACAAATATCATCCACTTTTTCAAGAAAGCACATAAGTTTTGCTGTGCATCTTAATAAAATAATCACGCCGCGTTACGGTACAATACTTGTTTAAATTCTTCTTCTTCTATGATGATACTTTTTTGTAATGTGTCAGTCCTGGTTTTTGCATTGGAATAGTTATTTATGCCACTGCCTAGTAATGATAGTCTTTGTAACACGAGTGCTAGTTTGTGCCATGAGGCGCAGCCGAATGGCACAATAGAAAGCACGAGTGTTACAAAGGCTAATTACGTGCAGTGGCATACAATACTTTTTCTACGACCATGAAAGAATTAACAAAATAGTGAATAATAGTCATTATAATGTACTCGTCCATTTGAAGTAATTAAAACCTTACCTTTGTCAAAACGTGTGATTTATCATTCCCTTCGATTATCGAATCTAACCAAGTTGTAAAGATAAATTATATTTAGGTTTCATATTGAATTCATGCCCACAAGCCGACACATATAAGGTCGCGCTTTTACATCCTGCATATAAGCTTAAACATTCAAGCCCAAAACTCAAATAAACATATGCCCTGCAGTTGTATTAGCAGGTGAACCAAGTTTGTACAGCATAGGTGATCAACCTCATGTTTGTTTATTTTTTGAGTTTGTTTATTTTTTGCGGTGAAAATTTTTGTACTGTTTTCCTTTCAAGCCTTTTATTTTCCTTTGAAAAAAGGAAAGCTTTATTTGGAGCATTCCGATAAATAAATTCGATAAATTTTAGCACTATTAACAATTTTTATTTGACTCTACATATAAAATATATTTATTTTCATCTGAAGAGGGCTGGAAGTCTCATATCACCACGGTAATTCCTACCTACCGAATATCAGTAATATTGTATGAAGCCTAATCAGCTGATCGCTTGCGGCCATCTTGGATTGACAGGTCTTCATACCCCCATACAATGTTGACATTTGAAAGTAAAAAATGGTTCAAATTCTGACAATGCGCATGCGCACATTTTCATTTCAACACGGTTACCGGTTGCGTAATGTTACATTACGCAACGGGTGTAGAAATGTATGGCATTGTGATTGCGTTAGCCGTTTTGTAATTAGTAAATTACTAAATGGGAGTAGAAAAAGTATATTTCCCAGTTTATTAGTGGTATAGAAGGCGGTTCTTACTGTATCAGGAAGAAGTTTAGAGATTTTGGTGGAAATGTCACCTGCAAAAATGACTTTTTTCCATGGCCGGTTCTGGTTGTCGTTGGTGTTGTAAGAGTGGTAGATGTACTGTCTGTACAGTAGAGTCTTAGTTTTTTTGTGTAAAAGTTTGTCAATCATGTTAGTTTTGTATCCGTTATTATGGGTGATTTGTTTAATGGTGTTGAGTTCGGTCCTGTAATCGTCATTCGTCAGTGGTGTTGTAAGAAGTCTATTAATCATGGCAAGGAAACCTGACATTTTGTGAGAGATTAGATGCATAGAAGAAGCGTGGATAGTGGTGTCTGTGTGTGTGGGTTTCCTGTAGATGGAACATTGAATGTTGTTATTTAATTTCAGAGAAAAATCGAGAAAGTTGAGAGTATTATCGGGGTTATGCTCTAAGGTAAATTTAATATTGGGGTGTAGTTTATTCAATTCGTCTAAAAGTGAATTGATTTGTCTTGTGGTTCCTTTAAAAATACAAAAAACATCGTCGACGTATCTAAACCATTTTACAATATGGTTTTTCAGGTAGAAATGATCAGAACTAAAAATCTGTTCTTCTAGGTGATTAAGAAAAATTTCAGCAATGGTGGGGCTCATAGGAGATCCCATCGGTAAACCAGTTGCTTGCGAGTAATATTTGTTATCAAATTCAAAGTAACATTCTTCCATACAGATGTTGAACATTCTAATCATTTCTCCTTTCACATTATCGTCTAGAGTACACTTATC
Source organism: Agapetus fuscipes (assembly GCA_951799405.1). Lineage (NCBI taxonomy): Eukaryota > Metazoa > Arthropoda > Insecta > Trichoptera > Glossosomatidae > Agapetus > Agapetus fuscipes. The sequence goes on from OX637349.1 coordinate 8,281,749, forward strand.
TAGTAATTCAGAAAAAATAGTTCTACTTTCATCGACTGGCACATTAGTAAATAAATTAACAATGTCAAAAGAGATTAATTTACAGTTATAAGGTACTATAAAGTTTTACAATTTCTGTACTAACTCAGAACTATTTTTAATGCTGTAACTTGGGTGAAACACATCGAACTTTAAGATCAAATTGTTTAAAAGTTTGCAAGTTCACTGGGCGAACAGGAACATTATTTTTATGAATTTTAAGGTAGACCATTTAATTTTGGAGCCTGAGGGTTAGATTGAGAAGAGTATTTATTTAAAAAAATGGGGCAGTTTTTTATGGTCTTTTTTATTTTATCATGGAACCGAGAAGTAGGATCAGATTTTAGGATTGTGAAACAATTGTCTTTTATGTATTGATGCACTTTATTTTTATAGTCGTTTTCGTCGAGAATAATAATGATGCTGTTTTCTTTGTCGGTTTTGGTGATGATTAGTTTGTTGGTTTGTAGAGCAGTTTTTATTTCCTTGGTTAAGATAATTTCAGATCTTGTTGTGCGATTAGGGTTCAAAGAAGTATTCTTGATAAGATCTGCGCAGTTTTGTTTCATACTGATAGTCTGTCTCCGAAGTGCTGTGTCTGTGTCAGCTGCCAGTTGGATGGGCGTTTTCTCGTTAATATTGTGCAGGTTGTACTGAAGTCCTTTATTCAGTAAATTGTGTTCTTCCGTGGTGAAAGTGTGGGAGGATATATTTACGACACGTTCACAAAATTTGTGGTTGCTGAAGATAGTTTCCTTATAAGATTTAGCCGGGCCAATTTGTTTAAATTTTAATGATTCAAGTTTACTGTGTCTTTTTTTATTTTTTGCCGCGTCAATACTGACCAAGAGGCGCACTTTATCGTCTCCTATGCCTTCCTTCTTACTTTGGCTTGCCCACGGAGAGTTATATGTATGATAGTATATACATGCTTTACCATACATATCGACGGTTAAAAGGAAGTAAGTTAGAAGTAAGGAAGAAAAAGGAATAAGCGACGTTTTGGTCAAAAATTATTTATGAATGCTATCCTACTTAAAATTTTCTGCTCTTTCTAATGCCATTTTTCTGTAATCTCAAACTTTAAACTGCTCTCCTGAACAATTTAGTTTTTGTCGCTTATGCCTTTATTATTTTTTTTTTTTTCTAAAAATAGATTTGTGAAGAGGAATATTCCTTGACTTATAGGTTGGTATGAGGCTGACCACCCATACTGTAAAAAATGGTTCACATTGCCAATGTCACCCCTGTGTCAGGGAAGGTCGGCAAAAGTTGTAGGGCTTATGTTCATTTGAGGTTTGGATTTTATTTGTAAGAACACATTCAGCATTTGTAAACGCAAACTACACGTGTTTGTTTGTGGGCATGCATTTGAGAGCTTTAAATGAATATATCCTTGCAACTTAGATTATAGATTATAGAATGCAATTCACCAACCTATTCTGCCTGGCCAGAAACAGGTATTAACATATAAAAAGTAAAATTAGCTTTGTTTACAGATCCCGGAAAACATCACTCCAGCAACTTTGGTTATGATTACTTTGAGTATATTTTAATTCCACAACTGGTTTTGCAAACATCCGTTCGTCCATTCCTATCCATTAATATTAATTTAACCACCTGATGATGCGAACAGATGTTTGCGAAACTGGTAGTGGAATTAAAATATACTCAAAGTTATCATAAACAAAGATGTTTTTACTTTTTATCTTTTAAGATGAAGGATTACAAAGTTAATGCCTCTACAATCAATAAAAAGGTGTTAACATCAACAAATTTTAATTCATTATATTGTTTATTTTAATGAATTATTAATTTATAATTACCCAATAACATCTGTTGAACCAGGGTCAAAGTTATGGTCAAATGACCCAGGTGGGGATCGAACCAACGTTATTCTATTTCAAAAATGCTAGAAAGATTAGCTCTCTTCGCCCCCTCGGCCATAACACCGACACCCTCACCATACCCTCTTGGCACCTCGGCCATATTACCTTTTAACCGTCTATTTGTATTGTCAATTGATATCTTACAAAAGATTTACTTATAGATAAATGATATTCGCACAAACTTGTGCGACCAAGATGGGAACAGCTATTCGCACAAATTGTGCGAATAGCCGTTCCCATCTTGGTCGCACAAATTGTGCGATAAGCGTCGGAACGGCTATTCGCTCAAGTCATTTGTGCCTAAAAGATGGGAATGGCTATTCGCCCAAAACGGTGATTTTTGCGTACAAGATCTGGGAAATGATCTGAATGGCGCCACACGGCTCTTGTGCATTGTGTACACAATACGGCGATTGCTATTTACACTGTACAAAACTGGTTTGAACAAAAAGGCGATGCCTATTCGCACAGCGCACACATCATACCTAACCCATCTGTTTCTAAATTTAATCTAATAATATAATTTATATAAAATAATGCAATATTTAAAGTTAAATATAAATACTGCAATTTATAACATTATAGTTGCGTTGCGTATATAATTTGTGTTATGTATTATTTCATTGAATATTTTAGTTGAATGTTTTTAGGTGGAACATTGAAAAATACGAGAAAATAAACAATTTGCTAGCTGATTTGCAAATGTGACTAGGAAAACGGCAAATAGATAAAAAAAAAATTGGTTGCTAAGGACGGCAATCCCATAAAATAACTTATAAGGCTGACGTTTGCTCGTCGAAATATAAGTTCTCAAGTAAAAAATGTTTCGAGTCCATTTGATGCATCGATATAAAAATCAATGATTTGATGCAATTTAAGATGATTACAAATTATTAAAACGACAGGCAAGTAATGGTGCGTATCTATTGATTGTTATTCCTATCAATGGTGCGTATGTATACTCAAACTTCATTGTTCAAAAACCAAAATGACGAAAAATGGTCGCATCCAAAACATTTCAGGGGTTTCAGGGCTAAAAAGTCAACCCTGTGCAAAAAGCGTGTAGGTACCTATGTACTTTACACAAGGCACCTCCTCAAATGCCTGGCAATCGATGACTTTTTTAAATTTTTGTGCCTCTTGGTAGTGGTCACCTCACTGAGGGGTCATCTGCACCTGTGGTCAACACAAATGGCAAAAATCATGTAACCTACCTCAACACAGCCACGTTCCTAACCATGTCTCTGCTTGATAGCGGTTGAAGTAATGGGGCTTCCACACGCTTGCCAACCCATCTCAAGTCAAGCGCACAGTGTGTCGTCTAGAACATGCTAGCTGGACAAAATTTTGTCTGATGGACTCATTTTGTCTAGCTAGCATGTTCTAGACGACACACTGTGCGCTTGACTTGAGATGGGTTGGCAAGCGTGTGGAAGCCCCATAAGGTTAACGACTTCTAGCTACAGCCACAGAGGCTTTTTTTCCATTGAGAGGGGAAAATCTTCAAAATATTCCTATAATATATGAGATTTTTACTCACTAAAAACCCTACATCTTGCCACACCCTGGAACTGCCGTCAAGCATGACATCAGAGTGTGGTGTGTCTCCTTGCACAGCATGTCTTCACATTTCAGTTGCGTCAATTGGCAAATCTACACTATCTACATTTACACTAAGTACTATCAACATAAACTACATTTTGGCGGGTCGTGTTCATCCTTCGCCTTACTCACTCGGCATCCTCCTTCTCTCCGATCACGCGAGAGGCAAAGGTATCCCAGGCCCGCCAGTTCTCTTCTGATTGGAGCATTGACGGTACTACCATGTCCAGGTCTAGTCGATCAACCACAATGGTTGCCATTATAATGACCCCCTGTGGTCCGCCCAGGCAGGACACGACAGTAGCGTGTGCTCCGCGTCATCATTTTCTGAGTCGCAGTGCCAGCATGCTGCAGTTGCTTCTTTTCCAATACGTTGTAGGAAAAATCCGAAACAATCATGTTCACTCAGCATCTGCGTGAGCCGGTAGTTCAGGCAGCCATGCTTCCTCGAGTACCAAGCCACAGAGGCTACAACTTGTGTACCTACCTACAACCCATGCAGATGCCTGTTTCATGAGGTTGATTACCCATACTGAAAATAATGGCACACTTTGCCAATGGCCCCCCTGTTACAGATAAGGTCGGCAAGAGTTGTAGGGTTTATGTTTGGGGTTTTTATGTTTTAAGTTCACATAGGTGTCATATGTGAGCGGGAACTTGCAGGTGTCTGCTTGTGGGCATACTTTAGTATGAATTCTAAATGTTAATATCATGTTTGCAACATAGATAGGTATATAGAATTTTTAATGGTAAAATTAATGGATATTTCAGCAATAGATGACGGTCTATTGTATTTGCTAAGTTCATTTGTTTAAAAATACTGGTGATGTTACATTTTAGGAGGACTTTATAGGGTGCTTAGCTAATACGTTTTAGTAGTTCAAGAAAGAAAGCTATCCAGTGAAAGTAGGTGTTTACATTGAGCGCAAATTAAGTTTGGTCTATAGCTCAGTTGGTAGAGTGCTTGACTGCTTGTATTCCATGCCGAGAGCTCGGGTTAGGATACCATTTTGCTGTTTATTTTCAACACAAAATATAACACCGGCAAGGCTTTTATGTAAAAATAAATAGGTTCTACTTGCCACCCCTTCAGGGAGAACGTAGCGAGAAGTTGCACTATATGTGTATTGTATAACTTAGTTGCGTTCAAATGATTGATCTTTCTTATAAGCTCCCATCTTTTCTTTTTTATCTATTTCCAATCCCACTCCGGTTTCAACAGTTGCAAAGTTTATGTTCATTTAGTGCCTGCTTGTGGGCATGCATTAAATGCCAATATACTAAATGGCAATGAAATGTACTTACTTCATGTGTAGTCGTGTAGCTTCAGAGTGGGAAATATATTCGACAATACAGCATCAACAGAAAAATAAATAAAACCATCAATTCTATCTTTCTCATTTTATTAAAAAAACATATAATCAATGATAAAAAAGCTCTTTTATTCTACATTTATTTCTAAATATGTTTTTACTTGAATACAATAATATTTACGAACGTCATAAAATATTACAGACCAAAATATGTTTTAAATTCTAGTAGAGATTACTTTTCAGTGATGATAAAAGGTTTGTGTCAACGACGATATCATGTTGAAAGCACCGGTTCTCATCAGATCACCGAAGTTAAGCAACATTGGGCGCGGATGCTACCTGGATGGGTGACCGTTAAGGTACACCGCGTGTTGTTGGCATTTCTTGGACCGGTCCGTAGTCCAGTGGCAACACTTCGGACTCGTAAATGGAAGGTTGTGGATTCGAATCCCGGCGGAGCACAAAAATATACCATTTATATTTCTAAATATGCTCTTCGCTGGATTGAAAAATTCATAAACCTTTACCAAAGACCGGTCACTGAAAGGCCCATCCAACCTTACAACTGGGTCTTGCTTGAGAATTGGCGCTTTCTACAGCGACGACCAAGCTCGCAGAGGGCTCTTGAGGTGTGATGCACAAAAACAGCGCTCACCAAATAAATCATCCTAATATATATACACATACATAGTCCATAATGAAAGTAATATGCATGATTTTATTGTGACGCGACTCCATCGTAGTGGGGGAGAAAGGGTTGGGAAATGTGGTGGGGGGTCTGCCCTTACCATGCAGGTGGTTTCCAGTGTGCTGCAAGTAGTCTGAGTGGAAAGACATACCTCCGCGTGAAGTCCGTTTTTCAACTTTGTAACACGGCGCGATGGAGCGTTCGCTTGAAGAGCGATACGCAATCAAGTTTTGTGCGCGCCTTGGAAAAAATGCAACCGAAACATTCCAGATGCTTCAAGAGGCCTTTGAAGAGGACTGCATTTCAAGATCACAGTCCGGGAAATGGCACAGGGCGTTCAAAGAGAGCCGGGAGGAGATCGCCGACGAACCACGTTCTGGATGCCCAACAACGGCCAGAACCGACGAAAACATGAATCGTGTGCAAGAAATTTTGCATTTTGACCGTCGATTGAGCATCCAGCAAATCGCTGACACATTAAACATGTACACATTTGCGGTACATGGGATAGTGACCGAGGATCTGCAAATGCGCAAGGTCTGTGCGAAATTGGTGCCGAAAGTGTTGACGCACGACCAGGCTCCTCCATTACAATGCCCCTAGCCACACGGCCTTCATCATCACCAAATTCTTGACCCGGAGCAACACTTCGATGGTCCCGCAGCCCCCTTACAGTCCCGACTTGGCTTCGAGCGATTTTTTTTTGTTTCCCCGACTGAAGAGAGAACTGAAAGGTAAGCATTGGGAGTCCGTGAAAACGATCCAAAATCATGTCACAATGGTCTTAAGAGACATTCCCGTCGAGGAGTTCCAGGGTGGCATGGCAGACACGTCTCCACAAGTGTATTAATGCGGGGGGAGAGTATTTTGAAGAATATTAAGAATTTGTACCGTTACAATGAATAAATCTATTTTAAAATGCTCATTACTTTCATAATGGACCCTGTATATATATATTGTATATTGATTACATATTGATTACATATATATATATATATATTGATTCCTTGACTGATAGGTTGGTATGAGGTTGACCACCCGTACTGTAAAAAATGGTTCACTTTGCCAATGTCACCCCTGTTTCGGGGAAGGTCGGCAAGAGTTGCAGGGCTTATGTTCATTTTGTATGCCTTTCATATGATTTTCATCTGATCTATAGCATGGTTGCTAGAAAGCTTATTTTTAAGACTAAAAATGCGATGGATGGACGGTATAGGCAGACATATGTAGCTGGAGAGCAAAGGTGATGGACAGGTGAGAGTGGAGGAGAATCCTGGATTCAGCCAAGGCCCACCCAGGGCTGTCCAGCTAGTGATGATGATGATAGTGCGGCTGGACCAAGTCCACCATCCCAATCTATAAGTTAAAAAACAAAAATATTAATACACTTTCAATAAACAAAACAAATCTATAAAATAAAATCGGAACAGACAGATTGACACCGCAGTGCCAAACGAGGCTACAGATAGACAGCACCTCTTGGAACAAGCTGCTCGCGGCTGCAGCAGGCTATGGGGATAGCAGGGGCAGTTGCGCAAGCCCATCTTCATACCCGTTCCGTTTGTACACTTCCATCTGGGGAAGTGTATCACAGAGCGCTCATGCAATGCTACATTTTTTTGTGGTGGAAGGCCTTCCAGATGGTCGTGACCCGACCCAGCAGTGATTCTAGATCTACCTGTTCGTCTACTAAAGAAAACAAGGCAAAACCCGAAGTTACAGACTCGATGCAACTGCATCGAGATGCAACGCAACTAAGCTACACATATAGTGTAACTTCTTGCCGCGTTATCCCCGAAGGGATCGCATGTGGCGAGTTGAACCTATTTATTTTTACAGGTAAGGGGGCCGGCCTTACGCCAACCACTTCAGTTGAAGTGGGGGTTTCTGGTACTCATTTCTTGTGAACGCTGAGTAAACCTTGCCGGTATTTTTATTATGGGGTTTGAAATAAACACCGAAATAGTAAATCATTTCTGACACCCTCCTCGGTGGGATTCGAACCCGAGCTCCCTGAGTAGAATGCAAGCACTCTACCAACTGAGCTATCGACCGGACATGAGATGCGCTCCTTGCTATTTCGTGCACTCTGAATGAACGTCCAGTCCCGGGTCTACGTCAGAGGCGCAAAAGCGCCTGAAGGCTCGATGGTTACTCCTTGTGGACACAAAATTGGCGTAGCCTATCGGGCCTATGCCCGGGCTTACTGCGGCAAAGAGCGCATTCTGATCAAAATGTCGCAGCGGGCAGTCCCACAGTATGTGAGGCATATCCTGCGTGACCTCGCCGCACTTGCATTTCGCCGTGGACGAGATACAAAGCTTGAAGAGGGTGAAATTGAAATTCCCATGTCCTGTGAAAAACTGACTCGTATAGAAATCTGGGTGAGCCATATAGCCTCCACGCGGGACCAAATACATGGGAAGAAGAGGTAAGTTATCCTCTCAGAACAGAGATCCCAGTCTCGCTGCCAGTGTCGAATCGCGATGACGCGGAGGGAGTCTTTAAAGGCTCGCGTGACGCGCCCCTCGTGGGGTTCGACAATTGTATCGAGGAACGTTGCTGAGAGACCACGTCTGAGGATACCGATGGCAGCAGAGTATGCGATGCGCTTTCAATGTCAGCGTGAGATTTTGCCTCTACGGTCAGTAGGACATCGTCCGCGTATGCTCTAAGTTCGCAGCCGGGCAGTACGGGAATAGACAGAAGGTCGTCCAAAAGGATGTTCAAGAGCAGAGGCCCATGGACTGAGCCCTAGGGACACCCTCCCGTCACAACCTTGTTAACAATTGTGGGGCCTGCTTCCATAAGGACGCAGCTGTCCGAGATATATGAAGCGATGCAGTTATAGATATTCAACGGTATCTGCCTGAGCCTAGCTTGGACAAAACCATTGGTCCCGTCGCTGTCGAACCAAGCGCTGTCGAACGCGCCTGCAATGCTTAAAAGTACCACCATAACATGTTTTGACGCCGAGCTCCTTGCCACCTTTAGGGCCGACGTGATGGCATCCTCCATCGAGACGCCCGGTCGGAAACCATACTGGTGGGAAGACAACGGCATCTGAGAGGAGAGGGGCTTCCACTCGATTAACATGAAGTTTCTCGAGTATCTTACCAAGGATCGGTAGGAGAGTGATTAGGCGGCAGGCTTTGAGGTCAGTGGGTGGTTTGGTAGTCGCTTTAGGGATGAGGCCAACCTTCCAGCAACCGGGAAAGATGCCTTGCTGGATACACAATGAGAGCACGGCAGTCAGGTCGTGAGGGGCCGTGGCACAGACTGCTTTTACTATGGGATTGTTAATCCGGTCAATGCCAGGTGCCTTCCACGATGAAAGCTGGCTAATGATTACCCCTATTTCGGCAGCGGTAGGGGGGTGACGACACGGGTGTATCCAGAGGCAGCGCGGTAGTTTCGCTGATCAGTTTGTCGGCCGTGGTGTCGTCAGCTGGCCTATCTACGCTTATAAGCGCGTGAAGGAAGGCGGTAGCCGTGTTCATCAGCGTGCAAGTGACGCCAGTCCCCCTGGGCGCAGCGATTTCGCTCAAGATCCCGCCCGTGCGTACGCAGGACGTTACTGTGCGGTATGCTGCGCCCCATGGGTCCGGGTTTGCACTGGCAGTGTTAACTCGCGCCACTTTTATTTTTTCCGGCAGAGAACAGTTTTTTTGTAATGCGACAGAACACGCAAGAGAATGCGCTTGAGGAAGATCACGGGGAACATTCTATAGGCGCCCAATATCACGGTCGAGTTGCAGCGCGAGCAGTTTCCCGGAACTGTGTTCCAAGTTTGTTATGTCCACGGGGAGGGGGCCGGCACCCTGCGTAAGCTGCGACAGTTGCATGGGTTAGAGGTGACATGGGCAGTATCGCCCAGCTATGGCGGCTTGGTGCTTGCGTCTAACGTGTTTGACGCTGTCTCGAAGAGTTGAGAGCTCTGGACTCCACCATCTTGCCGTTTCCCCACGGGGGGGCGGAGCACTGCGACCAATGGTCTCATCACCCTGCACCCGCTACACCCTGCTGGGCGTAGCGGTCAAAGCGCTCCCTTAGGGCATCACTGAATTTCCCGATCCATTTTTTTCCGGCTGCAGGGGCAGTTGCTATGTCCACCAGCTGCTCCCCTGATCGCAGCAGAAAGAAAAGCAACGGCCAGCCTAGGAGCAGCGGTACGAGGAATGCCAGCAACCAGCCTACCACCATCAGACAGAAAGGCATTCACAAGTAGAATAGCAGCCACAGCCAAGCCAACGGCAGCAAGGAAACACGCTGTCATGTTTGCACTGTTCAGGGCCACACCTCAACTGCTTCTGCCCCAACCGAGAGGGAAAGGCTCAACCAAAACCAGACCAACAGCGGCGTAGTGTGGATGCGCCTTAGGCGCTACGCAAACTGGACGACTTGTCGGCGATAAGTGTGCGGAGCTTTGAACAAAATATATGAAAACTGTCGGCCGCAGCCTGTCGCCGCGACTAGTCGTCGAGCTGTCCTGTCGTCTGTCCCCCAGTGTGCGGAGGGCCTTCTATAATCTAAGCTGCAAGGATATGTTAACATTAAAGGCTCATATGAAATGCATGCCTACAGACAGGCACATGTAGGTTCGCGCCTACACATTCTGCATGTGTGCATACAAATAAAGAAAACCTCACATGGACATAAACCTTGCAACTCCTGTCGCCGTTCCCTGAACCGGGGTGGCATTGGCAAAAGTGAACCGATTTTTACAGCACAGTATTTATATGTACAGTACAGCCATGCGGCCCTGAATGTAGTGCAAAATAGATCATGTGGCCCGCAATACCATTTGAGTTAGACACGCCTGACTTACAGAATAGTTTACACATTTTTAGAACAATAATACGTACAATTGTTGCGGGTGAATGCCTCGACCACTTTCAATCCTCTTGACTCCTCCAAGCTTGCACGTGTATCTCACGTGCTTGAAGACCAACGAGTCTTTTTAAGGCACCCAATGTATTCGGAAGGGCAGCTGGCTCCCAGTGTGGCATAGATCAATGTTTGTCCGCGCAGTTCTGAACTCGGCGAAAGTTGATAATTTCTGTCCCTAATGAGGCCAGGCTCCACCTGACTCGCCGGACATTGTCAAATACCTGAAAATCAAACGTCATTTCAAAATTAATGCATGAACAGCAGGCGATGAGAAAAGGGATGCATCGTGACAGGTACAATACATTTTATATTTCGATATAAACGAATATGAGTAATACATCAGCATTTGAGACTGAAAAACATACCTGTTAGAACAAATCAGCAGCCTTTTATTTCATCGCTTCACTTTTTACTTGTTTTTATACACGTTTTAAAGCAATAAAGCGAAGAACAAATTATCGGCCACGCCGTGCGTCAGTGTGGTTGTGTGGGGGAAGGGTGGTAGGTGGGGGACGCGCGTTCTGTGCACGGATCAATTTGTTCCGTTCACGGATCAATTGGGCGAATAGCCATTCCCATCTTATTGGCACAACGAGTTGTGCGAATATCCACTACCTTACTTATATATTTTTTTATATGTAAAGTGTGCTGCAATGTATCAAACATTTTGAATTGAAAATGATTTATGAGAAAAACCACTGTCATGCATTTATACTTTTTTTGAAAATAATGTGTTCATGTAATGGATTGAAAAATATTTTTGCAATAAAAATAAGGTTTAAAAAAAGTTTTGTTTTCATACTTATCTCATTGGCAGCACCTGCAATCTTAGTAGGAAAGCTAGTGCTGAAGATGGAGAATTGAAAAAAAATGGAGAGGCTGTTGGTAGTTCAGGAAATGTTCATAGTACATTGCAAACCTGAATGTCAATATGTTAACTTGCCAAATGTCTCATTATTTGACAGCTGTATGCATGCTTTACTTTAGTTGAAGGTGAAATTAAAATTAAACACATGGTGTATTTAAAAAAAACTTTAATATGGACAGAAGACTTCCAAGGAAAGGTGAGAGACATGAGAGAAGGAATTAAAAATATTTAACAGGTCATCGTGATGATCAAGTCGTCGAGAACTGAGAAGAATACATAAAAAAATTAATGATTTATGGTTTTCATGAGTAAAATATAACACACTTCTGTGGGCGACGGGGAATTAAGTTGATTTACTTGTTGCAAGATAATCTGATGGGACTCTATCAAAGAAACCATTAATGGTATAAAGCAACAATCCCCTTGATTGCGCATTCATTCTATCCATTTTTTTGAGGTTTTCTTTGAAAACTCCATATCTGAAATTGTACTCTTTAGTACTGTTGGCGTATGGTCTATCATGTATCTCGATGAACTGCTTGAAGAGTTGCTCTTGATTGTGTTCATCGCAGGATTGGCATTCATATTTGTAAGGCTCGCAGACCACCAACTTCCACATGAGCCAGCACACTACTAGCCCCCGCACAGCTGCCATCTTAAAACAACACTCTCCACTGTAATATTGGGTATTCAATATTAATATTTTTATCAGTACTATGTCACGCATTAGCACTGAAATGCAGTTATAAAAAAACTGGAATAAATATGCTTGCAATAGCATGTAACTTACTATGCTGTGGCATAATTCATTTATATATGCTCGCTCCTAAAAGCCTTGTTCTGAAGCTGAATGATTTTTTATGACTAATGGACTCTTACAAGATTATTTTCTGGATTGTTCATTAATTTTCATATAAATCATCTCTGAAGGTAGAATCCAGTTTGATGTTTTCAACAGTCTCCTTTTGAAGATGTTCTTGGAGCTTCTTGTACTTCCTGGCTGACAGAACTTTGATTCTCTCCATTTGCACCTCCAGAGCTCGAATCTCAAATGACAGCAACCCGCTGCATAAAATAAAGAAAAAACTAAAAATCTTAACTTGAATTCCATCCGTTAGACATGTTCACAAGATAAAATCAATGACAAATGTATGGTTAATGTTCATTGTTGAGGGGAGTAAAAGATGTATGGAAGTCTGCATTGCCATTTACGCTCACTAGAGGTGCTGTCAAATTCAACAGTGCCTTCGGTGAGCCTGAATAGAAATGCAAACATTCTTACATTATTTACTCGCCAAGATATGTGAGTGTACTAGTTTTTTTACTGGAAAGTTAGAGAACAACAGAAAAACAAAAGGAAAATAGTGAAAGAAACAAGAAAAATATATAAAATGAATTTTGACCTTTGTTCAGAAAACTTCATTTCATCCTCATCGCTGAGAGCAAAAGGTTGAGATAAATACCAGATCTTCAGTTTCTTGTATGCTTCTACTTTCTAAAACAAACAAACATTTTATTATTTACAGCAATTAAATCTGTGCATGACATTCTGATCCTGAACAGAGGGCTCAATAGAGGAAAATGGATATGAGGATAGAAAAAAGTATTAGATTGTGTATAAACTCAACGGAGTAACTTGTTTATGCACTGACATAATGCGCTTATCTCTGCATCTACCAAACATTTTGGGTACAATTGTCATTTACCATGCACATGCATTTTTGTAATTTCCAAAACCTGAATTGCAGTATTTTAACCAGCAACCTAATCTAATCTAAGTTGCAAAGATATGTTACATTGGAGATTCACATTACATGCATTCCCACAACCAAGACACGTACAAGTTCGCGCTTGCACGTGCCTCATGTGAGCCTACAACATAAAAACCAATCTCAAATGGACATACACCCTGCAACTCTTGCCGTCCTTCCCTGTAACAGGGGTGACATTGGCAAAGTGAACCATTTTTACAGCATGGGTGGTCAGCCGCATACCAACCTATAAGTCAAGGAACAAAAGATCTTTTAGGGACTTTTTTGTCTTGGCCATTAATTGATCAATATAAAAGAAATAGATGATATTTATGTCAGTTTCTTCCTGTAGTAATACGCGTGCCATGAAACATAATAGGTAGGTACACAATAAAAAAGAAACATAAGATACTCCTATCAGCGTCATATGTGAAAAAAGGAGACGTAAAATATCCAAAATTTTCAATTATCAAAATGAATTCCTGTCCGAATTGATTTGGATAGGTCTTAGAACCGAAAACATTTGTAATCTTTACAATAACAGTGAAAATAAATGTTTCTTCAAATGAAAAAAAAATCTTTATAGTTCTTTGTAAAAGTATTTAATGAATTTTCAATATTAACAAAAAATGTGATTAAATTTTCTATCCCATGTGTGTGTGTGTGGAGCTCACCTGGTTGTAGCGCTGCTGCAGGGTGCTCTGCCTGTTCCTGTGCGCCCTGGTGAAATCCCTGAGGCAGGCGGAGGCAGCGCGGGGGGACAGGGGCCCCCCAGGTGGGGCCCCCATGCGTGCGGCGTATGGAGCTCCCGGTCTCACTGTGCCTTCCACTTCACGCTCCTTAACCTCTCTCTCCATGGCCTCCTTCAAATGCAACAATAATCAATCTGTCATTATCTCTGCTCACCTTTGAAAATCATATGAATGACAAAACACATGAGCATCCCTACAAAGCCTGAATCAGACCGCCTTGGTATGGAAAATTATCCGCATATCAAAGCTTGTTACTTGTTAGACCACGTAGAAAAGTCAAAAGTTCAACTGGGAGCATGACTAAAATTATTTTAACATTCTTAGAAAAGGGAATGAGACTGCTCTCAGTGTGATCTTCTAATTTGGTAGGAGGAAACGTCATCTCTGTGGGGATATTGTGGGCACACATTTTAATTGTTTTGGTCAATTTGACAATTTTGAAAGAAAAAAGGCATTATAAGAAACCGTGGCATGTGTAATTATTGGGTGTCAAAACACGAGACGAAGAAAACAAAAAAACATAAGATACTTTGTTTGTCTATTATCTCGACCACTTGTTGACAGGAGAAGGCTGCCATCTGTTAGGCGAGTGCTTTACCTTTTCAGCATACTCAGCTTTGAGTGTGTGGTTCCTGTGCACATCAAACAGGTTGTTGTAGGTGCGGGGGCGCAGGCGGCAGCTGAGCAGGGAGCTGAGCTGCTGCTCCATGTTCCTCACGTGCCCCAGAAGGTGTTGCTCCGCCCGCATGCAGGAGACCAGCTGCTGGTGCAGACACACGTCCCCCACCCAACACTAACAACAACAATACCACACTTTCATATACCAATCAAGCTCTAATTACATACTCCTTTTAATTCGCAATTATTTATTTTAAAGAATATATTTTACACGATTTGGTTTACAATTTACAACAATTGATTTCTAGCTCTGGCTTTCGACTTCACTGCTCAATGTTTAATCGACACTCTGCTGCTGCCTTATTGCAGTCCCATTATATAGGTGCAACAGAGATCTTTCTTGCATATTCCAGATTATTCGATCTCTGTTCTAGATTACACTAAACAGCCATTCCACTACCATGATGGATTATACCAGACGGTTCTACACACACTATTGTACCTGTACAGGCGTACGTAGGTACTTCGAAGTTTGTAGTTCGCAAGACTATTACCATCACACTATTGCCAGACTGTTCTATATATATATATACAAGGATAATTTATTTATAAGGTACACATAATTGAAGAGCGCCGTTTTTGTGTGTGTCACACCTCAAGGGCCCTCTCAAATCACGAATAAGATTTTTTGTAAAGATGCGTCTTTAGTGCTCCTTTAAAGACACCAACAGTTTCTGCCTTCCTCACATTAGGTGGTAGTCTGTTCCACTCCATTGGGCCCGCAAACCGGAAAGCACGGTCCCCAAAATTAGTGCGTGTCTGACGTGACGGCTGGACTAAGTCAACCACCCCACACCCCGCAGATCTGAGAGTTTGGCGTCTCAAATCTATCTCAATAGGTGAGAACATGTCAGACAGGTATGAAGGAGCCGTACCATTGACAGCTTTGTAAACCATCAAACAAACACGGTAGACCACCCTCTCCGGAAAACGAAGCCAATGCAGTTCTTTCAACAATGGAGTAATATGATTAAATTTGGACATCCCGAATATGAGTCTTGCTGCAGAGTTCAGCACAGATTGTAGTCGGCTGAACTGTTTTTTCGGCTGACCTATATACAGCGTTGAGCAATAGTCAACACGAGACATCACAAAAGCGTTAACCAGGGTCCTGACCGCCCCTGATGGTAAACATCTCCTGATTGCCTTTATCTGGCGAAGTTCAAAAAACGAGGAGGATACCGTGTTATTCAACTGCTCTCCCATTGTGAGGTTCCGATCCAGTGTGACTCCTAGAAGTCTCACTGAATCTGACGGCTGAATTAGCTGTCCCCCAATAGAGAGTGGTACGCGAGTTGTCAGGAGATGATCACGCCTGGACTTCTATGTATGTATGTACAGTTGCACGTAGGCACTCCAAGTTCGTAACAATACTGATTAGTTTTACTCAAGTAGTGTGCTTTTAGCTCCAAGGGCATGGAAATGCTGCCACCTGTGGTTCGAGAGATTGCCAACAGCAGTCACTTCAAGAGACGCCTCAAGACCGATCTGTCCACCGAATCTTTTGAGGCAGCTTTGTCACAAAACAGCCAATCAAAAAAGTCAACTGATTCATCATCACATTCATCATAAGGCAGCGGTTTCCAAACTGGGGGGCGCGCCTCCCCTGGGAGGCGAGCTATGACTAGGGGAGGCGCCAAAAATGTGTCAATAGTTATATTAGTATGAACATTTCAAAATAGGACACAGAAAGAGAGGCGCGAATTATTTTGTTTTTTTTAGGGAGGCATGGTAGCATAAAGCTTGTAAACCGTTGTCATAAGGTGTTAACCGAGATAACACCTCCATTTCTCCAGAATGTTTTTAAGCATTTTCCATTTGGTTCATCTTATATCTAAGTTTTATTATATTTTTGGTCCAACCACACCAATTAGGGTTAAAAATATATCTTCAATTGAAGCATAAACCTTTCCTACCGCTACCAGGGAAAAATATGGTGTGGGGAACTAAAAAATATGACAAGTTTTTCAATCATTTTAGTGCAAAGGAGATATTGTCATCTGTAAAATATAAAGGATTACATGCTGGATATTAAGTAACATCTGAAGCACAATAATGGTAAGTTAGACAATTAATCTATACCAGTCCGTACAGTACTAACTTTACATTCAAACTCAAGCATGGCCAATATATATGGAAACTAAAACGCTCACTAGAAGTGCTTTAGTAATTTCCATAAATCTTTCAGCAAAAGCTAAACCAAAAAGGAAATTAAAAGATAGAAATTGTATAAGTTTGTATGACTATATTTTACATGTTGGCTTTCTACTCTAAGAATATCTACTGTCTTACAACATTCCCAGACACCAAGTCTCGATCAAACAGTATTTCTCCGCCAGTCTCCAGTACATTGGGCTTGATGAACTGCCGGCTGTTGTTGGTGAAACAGTTGTCCTCAAAATGGAAGCTCAGGTGGATCTGTCCACTGGCAATCAGAAAACTCTTCTCCAGGATGTCTTCTCTAGCATGTACCGCAGGATTTCTTCCATAAACCTCTTTGGCGTACTGAAATTTCACATTTACTTTTATTGAAACACTTGTTGACCCTCCCATACACACACAATGGAATGATGGATCACCCACGGTAACATTATTGTGAATTGGATCTTCAGATTGAGCGTTGTCAAATTCTATGAATCTCGTTAATAATCTGAAACAGAAGAACAAAATTAATTATGCTCAACAAGGTATGTAGGTATTGGAGTTGTAGGCATACATGCCCGGCTGTTGATATTATAGAGTCACATTCTAGAATCTGTTGGCATGGTCTGTAGGAGCTGGAGCTTCCAGATGTTTCACATTTTCATCAACATCATCATCATCTACCTTCACGCTGAAGAAGCCCATCATAGAAAATGATGAAACGTCCGGCAGCTCCAGCTCCTACAGACCATGGCAGCATATTCCGGAAAGCAACTCTCTGGTTTCACGGTAGCGGTAGGTATACCCACTATATGTGTTTGAAAATTTCATTTGTAGTTCTTTCCACAAAAGTTTATGACATTTGAAAAACAATGACTGTGAAGGCTCTTTATCTTTACTAACACATCAATATGCTTTCTTTCTTCACTTTCTTCTAGATCAGTTTTCCCTGTAAACAGTAAAGTGTAAACCCTTTATGTGTTCCCTGTAAAAAGTAAACAGAAATAGTAACTGCCAGTTTTTTGCATCTACATCAAGAGGATTTATTTGGTGAGAGGTTGGAGTGAGCAGAGATGCCACACAGCTTCGCTAGTTGGTAAGTCGGAGGATGGCTGTGGGGGACAGGAGAAGTTGGTGACCAAAGCTTTATTTAGGCTGTAGGATAGTTGTGCAAGTAAGTACCTGTCTTCTCTGGGTCCGTAAGTCTCCTTGATTGTGTTGGTAGAAGTCACAATGCTCTTGAGATGGTCCAGCCGGAGCTCATGGTGGAACTCCAGGCTCCTGCTGCAGGCCATGCTGCCGTCCTCAGCTCCCAGCTCAAACTTGTGAACTCAAATAACAGAAACATTTCATGGTTTACATAGTACACAATAAGTGGCATTTCAGACACAACACATTCTGCCTGGATTCCAGACAAACTATGTGAAAGCTTTCATACATCTCTATACACTACCAACTTTCGACTCAACGCCAGATAGAAAAAAACAAGGCAAAATGCATCTGGTGTGTAGTGCCTTCTATTTTAAATAGAAAAAAAATCACATACATTAAAACATATTATCTAATGTATTAGTACCTACCTATGTTCAAATTGATGAAAAATAATTAAGTGTACCTAGAAGATTAGTATAAGCATTGTTACCTTTCAGTTGGTCGCTCCTTCCCTTATAGAAGAACTCTGTGACTTGGTTGTTTGGGTAATCTATTATTATTTTGTAGAGGTTATCACTTCGTTTGTCATATGTTTCATACCTATTGAAAAAAACTTGATTTCAATTGATTATTAACTTTTTAAGTAAGTTTTCTAAAACCCAGCTCTGAGAAAGTGATCACACGCACTCTGAGGTAAATGCGGCTGAATCTTTGACATCGCCTTTAAACTTGTCACCATCTACGTTGTTACAAATCTTGTAGGGCAAACATTTTTTTTCTATAATTTCAAAGTTTGGTACTCATTGTTATTGTAAGTAATGAAACATAAAGAAGAAGAAAAAAGACCTGAGAGAAGAATATTCATTATCTTGTAAACTAAATTCAATTTTAACTGGAATTGCAGTCGTTTGATATGTTTATTGAGTAGACTTAACTTTGAAATTAATTGACATTTTGGATTTTTGGACATCGAGAATAATGCAAGTTCTGCTACTGTTCTTCAAATACATATTTTTTATAGTAAACCTCTTGTATACTGTTGCTCAACAGTGGACAGATTGGATTGTATGATCTGATTAAACTTTTCACCAAGCTAAAGAATACTTTTCCTTACACCATTAGTCCTCTTGTCCACTCATAGTCCTCAAAAGTCTGGATTCTCTCCAGTAGTCCGTCATCTCTCTCATAAGGTGCATACTTCTCCACTATACATTTCTTATAATGTATCACTTTCTTCCCGCCCGGATAGCGACGTTCAAAATCTGCACATTACAAAAAATACATTTTATGCACTTAAAATATCGACGGTTCAAAGGAAGTAGGACCGGTCTGTAGTCCAGTGGTAACACTTCGGACTCGTAAATGCAGGGTTGTGGGTTTGAACCCCGGCGGAGCTCAAAAAATAAACCATTTATATTTTCAAATTTGCTCTTCGTTGGGTTGAAAAATTCATAAACCTTTACCAAAGACCGGTCATCAAAAGGTCTATCCAGCCTTACAGCAACTGGGTCTTGCTTGAGAATTTCGCGCTTTCTACAGCGACGACCTAGCTCGCAGAGGGCTCTTGAGGTGTCTAAATCTAAATCTAAGCTGCAAAGATATGTATCATTTGAGATTCATATTAAATGCATTCCCACAAGCAGACATGCATAATTTCACGCTTACACATGCCGCATGTGGACTTACAATATAAAAAACCCAATCTCAAATGAACATAAGCCCTGCAACTCTTGCCGACCTTCCCTGAAGCAGGGGTGACATTGGCAAAGTGAACCATTTTTTACAGTATGGGTGGTCAGCCGGATACCAACCTATCAGTCAAGGAATCTATCTATAATCTATAATCTAAGTTGCAAGGATATATTCATTCAAAGTTCTCAGATGTATGCCCACAAACAAACACGTGTAGTTCACGCTTACAAATGCTGATTGTGTACTTACAAATAAAATCCAAACTCAAATGAACATAAGCCCTGCAACTCTTGCCGACATTCCCTGAAATAGGGGTGACATTGGCAAAGTGAACCATTTTTTACAGTATGGGTGGTCAGCCTCATACCAACCTATAAGTCAAGGAATACGAGTAATAAATGACATTTAAGTTTACAAAAAAAACAACAAAACCTTAAAAATAAATCTATACAAAAAAAGTCAAAAATTTCTTATGCAAAAAATGTAGCAAACTAATAAACCAACATTACAAATCAGCATTGCAGATTAGCCGCCACTTCTTCCTGTCCTTGCATACTTCTTTCATTTCATCCAGAGTCATAACCTTTTTCATACAAGCTCTCCTTTTATTATGACTCTGGATATCCCATTCACTCGCTATTTCGAAAATTTGGTCCATCCATACCTTTCTCGGTCTTCCTCTTCCACGACATCCATCTATTCTAGCAACATATACTTTCTTCGTCAATCTTTCATCACTCATTCTCTCCATGTGCCCGAACCATCTTAACATACTTCTTTTAATCTTCACTTTCACACTTTCCCTTACACCACATTCTTCTCTTACAAAATCATTCCTCACCCTGTCACTTCGTTTTTTCCCAATCATACTTCTTAGATAGTCCATTTCTACTGTATGGACTTTACTAATTTCCCTTTCACTCACCGTCCAGGCTTCACTTCCATACATCAAGGTGGGCACTAGTATACCACCGTGCACCGCCAATCTAACATTTTTTGAGAGATTTTGGTTTCTGGCGATGCAAGCGGTCGCACCCAGTACACACCTGCCTTTCATTATTCTTCTTTCAAATTCACCGAACATTCTTCCATCTTTTTCAAACTTACTTCCCAGATATACAAACTCATTTACGACATCAACATTCATTCCATTAATTTTAAATTCATAATTCATATTTTCATCATCTCTTTCAAAAATCAATACTTTCGTCTTACTTCCATTCAACTTCAAATGGTTATCTAACAAAGCTTCATTCAATCTAGAGAGCATTGTTTGCAATTCTACTGCTGAATCAGATACAAGAACTGCATCATCTGCATACAGTAGAACACTCACTTTGCTCTCTCCTATCATCAATCCACAATCATTAAGTCTAGCATCTCTGACACACTTGTCCATGACTATGTTAAATAGCCATGGACTAGCATAATACAAGCAATTAATACATTCAAATATATAAAACAAATAAACTGTAAACAATTAATCAGTAAAAAATTTAAAAACTTCAAAACAAATTAAAAAAAAAAAAATTAAAAGCCTCAGCTTTAACCGCCAGCATTACAGATCAACCGCCATTTCTTTCGATCCTTGCATACTTCTTTCATTTCATCCAGAGCCATAACCTTTTTCATACAAGCTCTCCTTTTATTATGACTCTGGATATCCCATTCATTCGCTATTTCGAAAATTTGGTCCATCCATACCTTTCTCGGTCTTCCTCTTCCACGACATCCATCAATTCTCGCAGCATATACTTTCTTCGTCAGTCTTTCCTCATTCATTCTCTCCAAATGTCCAAACCATCTAAGTATACTTCTTTTAATCTTTACTTTCACACTTTTTCTTACACCACATTCCTCTCTAACAAAATTATTCCTCACCCTATCACTCCGTTTTTTCCCAATCATACTTCTTAACTAGTCCATTTCTACTGTATGGACTTTACTAATCTCACTTTCACTCACCGTCCAGGCTTCACTTCCATGCATCAGAGTGGGCACTAGTATACCACCATGTACCGCCAGTCAAACATTTTTTGAAAGATTCTGGTTCTTGGCGATGCTAGCGGTAGCACCCAGTACGCACCTGCCTTTCATTATTCTTCTTTCAAATTCACCGGTCACACACATTTTTTTGTGTGGTTTTGTGACACACACAAAAGCAGCGCTCACCAAATAAATCAGCTTATTTAATTTTTTTTTTAATAAGCAAGGTTTTTATCAAAAATGAGTTATGAATGCCATCCTACTTCAAATTTTCCGGTCTTTCTAATGCGCTAACTCCCATAGCTCTAGGATGATTATTTTTGTTGTTTAGGCCCAAGCAAACAACTACGTTTTCGAAGTATGGTGCGCTTGTGATATAAAAAAAATGTAAAACCACAATAATAGGAATGCCAATTAATTCCTTTATTTGTTTTATTTTTAGAGCTGTTTTGATTTTAACAATGTGATAAAAAATAAAAAAAGTTACGCCATTTTTCTGTAATCTCAGACTTTAAACTGCTCTCCTTGTCGCTTATGCCCTATTACCTTTTACGCAACGCAACTAAGCTACACATATAGTGTAACTTCTTGCCTGTGTTATCCCCGAAGGGGTCGCATGTGGCGCTTTGGGACCTATTTATTTTTACAGGTAAGGGGGCCGGCCTCACACCAACCACTTTCAGTTGAAGTGGGAGATATACCTTGTAAAGATCTGACTCTATCCATATTCGTTTATACATCCGTAATTCTATACAAAGTATTATATATCCCTTTATGACACTTAAAGACTTGAGAAAAAAAAGGTACCCTTATAAAAAACCCTTGAGCTGTCCTTTGACAAATGCATTGAATTCAGTTTTCGTTCTGAAGCCGTGGGTGACGCGTCTCTTCTAGATAAAATCTGAAAATTGCTGTTTAATATTTGATTTGTGGGTGTTTGTGTGAGGATGGAGCTGAAAAATGGACCTGAGATGCTGCCGGGAGAAAATAATTAAGCTGATTGCACTAAAAATAACTAATTGCGCGACAATTAATACAAACTTAAAACCAGTGGCGTGTTCCTGTCCGTGAGTAAAGCGGTTTGCACAATTATTTTTCTACCATTCGAATTTCGATTGGTTAAGGCATTATTTATGGGGATGTGGAAAGGTCTTTCGTAGTCTGTGCTTCGGGTCTTCCACCCATATCGGGTTTTCCCGATATTGAGGTGTACCAGGAACAGGTTATGGAGTAGATATTTCCACAAATATTGTTTTGCCAGGTTTTCTTTATTTTGGCATCTGTCTCGGGTCTACTTGGCCGGACTTGCTGAGCATCAGACGGTGCCATGGTATTGCGAATTTTGGTAGAATGATGGGGTAAATTAGAAGTTGTCTTCCCTAACAAAAGCAGCTTGGAATAGAGTATGGAGTAGGCGCGCGTTAAGTTTTGGTAACGGGAATGCTGAAATATCCGACCCAGTGGGGTAACACTTAGTCGAAGCTGGTGACAAGACTTCCTTTCCTTTTGCCAAGAATTAGCGTGCTAAAGTCCTGTGACGTTTCTTTGGTGAAGAAGGGGAGCGTTAAGCTTGTAATTCGATCGAATAACCCTACTTCAGAGGTCGCAAGTCCACTGGCTTCTCCATTGGAGCTAGCAGGCAGATTTTCTACTTAGAGGTGGGACTTTAATTAAAGTAAATATGGGGTGGGTGGAGGTAGATTTGGCATATTATTATAAATATATTATACGTAATACATTTAGTCGCTATGTAATTTATTCATATTGTTATTATATTATTATTTTGCAAATTTATGTAATCTGTCAAATAAAAAGACTAACAAAATTAACACATCAATTAACTTTTCGCGATCTGCGTCCCCCCCTTTTTCCTGTTCCTCATTTTGTATACGCCTTTGAATACGTTGACTGCCGTGTTTTTTTCTATACGCCGTGACCTTACCAGAGCGGGTTCTAGTAATTTCACAGAAAACAAAATCGCCATTAAAAATGAAAGTCACTTGTTTTAAAATCGGTTTTAATATCATATAGTCATTTTGCATTACACGTAACTTAAATCTCGTAAGCTTTTTAATTATAATTTTGAATTTACAATTTAGTTAGAAAATGCGTATGTTCCACACCAAACGATAACGAATTTGGGTTTGCCACTAAAGTAGATTTTGAAACAGTAAAACAAAAAAATTACACAACGTTCTGTTTCATAATCTTCCACACGACGAGGAGTCCTAACCTTAGCTAGACGATCACACAATTGGCCAAAACTACGATCCTTCGAGGAGGCAGCGAGGAATATTCCCCATCAACGAGGGATTGCCAGTATCCGTATCAGTTCCAGTACGAGCAGTACCAGCATCTACCAGCGTTCCAAGATCTCTGATCTACCTTCACCTTCATCATGGACCAAAGTGTTAAGTTGTGGGATCGAGGGTTGATTAATTAAAACTATTATATTTACGAATTCACAATATATTTTTATTAGTCAGCCATGCTGATGACAGGAAGAAGTACCAGAGACAACAATTATAATTTTGTAGTGATGTAACATATATACCTACCTAATATTTCTCAACACTCCTCCTCAAATTTAACTTAGAACAACATATTAAATTTGCCTATAAAATATGAGCATTTTTAAACAAGCAAAATAAACTTAAGTTACAACAAATTACTATTTAGTTCTTTATTTTACAACAGCTCTACTCTATGAATACATTTTATAAAGATTTATCATTAAACAAAATAACTTTAGTGACTCTTAACTCTAAAATCAACTTTAGGAAAATACTCTTTATAAACTAAAATTTAAATTAATCCATAATTTGGTTAACAAAATTTACAAACTTTTCTTTACACAGGCTTTTAGTCATTAAATCAGCTAAATTGTTATTAGAATTTACATACTCAATTGAGATGATGTTCTTTTCAACAATGTCTTTAAGGAAATGGGCTCTTATATCTATATGTTTGGTTCGCTTAGAATTTTCATAACTTTTAGACATAGATATAGCACTTATATTATCAACGAGTAATAAAGCATCACAGTTGTCGTTAAGATGATTACTCAGGCCCTTAAGATTTACCAACTCTTGTGCAGTGGCAGCAGCAGCTATGTACTCAGCTTCTGCTGTTGACAAAGCAACACATGATTGTTTCTTCGAGAACCAGGCTATGGGATTTGCTCCATGTAGGATTATGCCTCCACTTACGCTCTTTCTATCTCTTCTATCACCAGCCCAATCCGAATCTGAGTATCCATATAAGTTTGCATCTTCAATTTTTCTAAAAATAAGCCCTTTGTCCTTAGTCTCCTTAAGATAGCGCAGGACTCTTTTACCAGCCTTCCATAGACTCTCATTTGGCTTATCCAGATATCTACTGAGATATGAAACAGCAAATGTCAAATCTGGTCTTGATGTTACTGTCAGGTATATTAAACATCCAATTAATTCACGATAAGGCACATCCAGTATTTCATCATCTTCATTAACTTGTATATTATATTGTATTTCTATTGGTGTCTTTATTCCTTTGCAGTCAGTCATATTAAATCTTTTAAGGATATTCTCTATCATGGTTTCTTGTTTTATTATCAAGGTGTTGTTACTTCGTTTGATTTCCATGCCAAGAAATTTTCTTACTTCGCCTAAGTATTTAGCATCAAATTCATTCTTTAGTGCCTTTATGATATCTCTCCCATTTCCAATTATTAAGATATCGTCTACATAATCAGCATCCAGGTGTCGTTTTTGTAGTAAAGACAGTAGTCATATTCTGACCTTTGAAATTTATTTTTCTTAGCAAAATTATCTATTGTCTCATTCCAACACTTTGGTGATTCAGTCAATCCATACAATGCTCTTCTTAGTTTTAATACTGTATTTGAATTCTTTGATTTCAATCCTTGAGGAACTTTTATGTATACATCTGACTTTAGTTTTCCGTTTAAAAACGCTGATGGTATATCAAGTTGAGTAATCATTAAGTCTTCTTGGACTGCCTTTGATAGAAACATTCTCACTGTAGAGTGTCTCGCAACAGGGGCATAATTGCTTTCAAAAATATCTCCTTTCTGCTGTTGGAATCCTTTCACAACTAGTCTAGCCTTTTTGGTTTCTTCATCTTTTTCTTTAAAAATCCATTTGGTATCAATAGCTTTCTTTCCTTTGGGTAATTCTTTTTCTTCCCAGGTCTCTAACTTTTCAAGTGCTTGTAACTCTTTATTGATAGCTTCTTTCCATTCTGTATTGCTTATAGCCTCTTCATAGGAGCTAGGTGTATTTGCGCTCAAGCAAATAACTATATTTGTCTCATACTCATCAAGATGTGCAGGTGGTGTTACTATTCTTCCTGATCTTGTTGTTTTCTCTTCTCTTGTTGCATCTTTGTTTGAATTTCCCTCATCAGTGACTTGTTTGTTTCCTTTTCCTTCCAAATTCTCAGTTTCTTGTTTCTCTTCTTGTCTCATCTCTATTTTATTTTCTTGGTTTTCTTCTTCTTCTTCTTGAATATATCTTCTTTCCTCGTTTTCTTCCTTTTTGTATACTGTATCACTTTCATCAAATCTCACATCTCTTGATATTATTATTGAATTTTCTTCTGGATTCCATAATCTGTATCCCACTGTATTATAGCCAACCATTCTTGTCTCTTTTCCTCTTTTATTCAGTTTGTCGCGTTGAGGTACAATAGTGGCCCACGCCTTTGCGCCAAAAGCTCTTAGTCTTGATAGGTCACAGGTTCCATTTTTCATGAAACACGGTGTTTTATAATTTATTGCTGATAAAGGTGACCTGTTCAGCTGATAGGCAGCACATTGAATAGCTTCGCACCATAAAGTTTTGGGCAAATTAGTATCTGCAAATAAAGTTCTTACCTTATCACACAAAGTACGATTTAATCTTTCCGCTACACCGTTGGACTGTTTTGTGTAGGGTAAAGTATATTCTAAACTTATTCCTTTTTTCTTACAAAAATCTTTTAACTTGTTGGCGGTATATTCCCCGCCATTGTCGCACCTGATTCGCTGAACTGTACTTCCAGTTTCATTTTCAATCCTTCTTATATAGTCAATTCTTCTTATATAGATTTGTTTACCAAAGGGAACACTACACAGAAATGAGAATAATCATCTAATACCGTCATGAAATATTTCTCACCATTTAGTCCACACTCCTTGACAGGTCCCGCTATGTCTGTGTGCAACATTTCTGCTACTCTTTTAGATCTTGGTCTTGTTGTCTGCTGAAATGGTTCTCTAGTTGCCTTTCCTTCCATACATGGGCTGCACGTTTTATTACTTATTGGTAGGTGCATAATACCCAAACATTTTCTATTTAAATGGCCCAGACGTTTGTGCCAAAGAACATCATCACATTGGTTTTTACCTGTACTAATATTACACACTTCATGACATACATTAGCATTTAATTTGTACAATTTCCCATCAGAATTACCAGTAACAAATGAATTCTTTCCAGTAATAACAACTTTATATTTATCAAACTTTACATGAAATCCGGCCTCGGTTATCTTTTTGACTGAGAGTAAGTTATAGATTATGTTTTCTACAATTAAAGCATCAACATTTATTTTTAAGTTTTTGTATTTTATTTTTAAATTACCTTTTTTGTAAGCATTAATGTACTGGCCATTTGCAACTAATATTTTTACACTTTTATCTAGTATTTGAATGTTTGTCATGTATTTTTCAAATTTTTCACTTACAAGATGTTGTGTGCACCCTGAGTCCACAATGAAGGTGATATCATAGCCTTTGTTTATACTTTCAGCACTAAAAACATTTTCACTGGCTACAAAACCGATCTCCGATTCACTCATTAATGAAGTAGCACCTTGTCCCGGGAAGCCTCTGCCTCGGGATACTCGTCCTTGAAATCTGCCTCTTCCTCTGCGATTTTGACCATAACCTCGACCTTGACCTTGGTTCCGTCCTCCTCTGTATTTTCCTTGTTCCTTATTACCAGTACTACACTCATAAGACTTGTGCCCTGGTTTCCCACATGTGTAACAGTACATCATAAATGCGTTCTCCTGGTTCACTGTATCGGTGCTGATCTTAGTTTCGGCATCCAACAGTCTGGCCTTGACAAAATCAAAACTTAACTTCTTTTCTGAAGCCATTGTTTCTATTGATGTAATTACAGGATCATATTCTTTCGGCAGTGATGAGAGTAGGTAACAAATTTGATCTTCTTCGTCTACTTTGACGTCGATGGCTTTCAGGTCGCTGATAATCGAACTAAACTTGATTAGGTATTGCTGCAGCGGCTCATTATTGCATTTCAATGTTATTAATTTGCGTTTCAAGTGGAATCTGTTGAAAACACTTTTTCTTTCAAAAACATTTTGAAGAAAATGAAGCATTTCTCTTGCAGTTCTGCCATCCTTAATGATTTCTATATATTTATCAGACACGCTTTGAGCCAAGATTGATTTAGCTTTCGCATCATCCTTTTTGGATTTTTCTGTATGAGTTTCACTTTCATCCAACACATATTCAACCTGCTTCTCCTGTAGAATAAGTTTTAGACGAAATTTCCACGTACTAAAGTTTGACTTCTCATCCAAAAATGGCAAATTAGACAAAGCAGCGCCAGCCATTTTTTTTACTATCCTTTTTTACTGCGCGGATCGCAACCCCAAAATATACTTCACTATTAATCAACCTCACTCACTATTAACCACGTTCTGCTACCATGTTAAGTTGTGGGATCGAGGGTTGATTAATTAAAACTATTATATTTACGAATTCACAATATATTTTTATTAGTCAGCCATGCTGATGACAGGAAGAAGTACCAGAGACAACAATTATAATTTTGTAGTGATGTAACATATATACCTACCTATATTTCTCAACACAAAGGTCTTCAACAATCTCTCTGAGAGGGAAGATCTCCCCATTTCCATTTTCTTCGTAGGGGGGGGGGGGGAACTCTACAACCTTTATACCTTTATGTATGCCTTTGACCGTTGTATACCTTTTGACCGTTGTATACCTTTTGACCGTTGATATTTATTTCATCATCATTATCACTGGCACCACAGCTTGGGATAGGTCTTGGTCTACTTGATCAACCGCAGCCAACGCAACGCTACTTATCCAATGCTTCTCCTCCAGTTCCATACTCCTACGGCATGACAGTCCTGTCACCATGCCTTGCGCCTCCCTGATCTAATCTAATCTAATCTAAGTTGCAAAGATATGTTACATTGGAGATTCACATTACATGCATTCCCACAACCAGACACGTACAAGTTCGCGCTTGCACGTGCCTCATGTGAGCCTACAACATAAAAACCAATCTCAAATGGACATACACCCTGCAACTCTTGCCGTCCTTCCCTGTAACAGGGGTGACATTGGCAAAGTGAACCATTTTTACAGCATGGGTGGTCAGCCGCATACCAACCTATAAGTCAAGGAAATGGATTCATCAATACAACTTTATTTTCCAGGCTCTGATGGTCCATTTGCTGGATGTGACTCAGTCTATGCAGTCTGCTGACTTTTATTGACTGAACCACCAACGTCTAAGTACAGTTTGTAGATTGCAGAGTTGTATACCTATACATGGCTGAAACTGCAGCGGTGAAAACTGGAACTAGCGCTACCATCTTGTAAAATTACACTTTTAATAGTTCAATGTGAAGGTGGCTGATTTGTTACAATCTAAGAAGTATTTTGCTGAAAGAAAATCCCTGCTACTCACTGATTTTATGAGTTTGAAGGTTGTAAAGTCATGACAGCGCCCTTCTTCAGCTGTCATCAACATTCAATATAAGCCGTGTGGGTTCACATCTTTTATGTGCTTCTATCCTTTTTTGCATCATTTTCCTTGACTTATAGGTTGGTATGAGGCTGACCACCCATACTGTAAAAAATGGTTCACTTTGCTAATGTCACCTCTGTTTCAGGGAAGGTCAGCAAGAGTTGCAGGGCTTTTGTTCATTTGAGATTGAGTTTTTTATATTGTAGGTCCACATGCGGCATGTGTGAGCGCGAAATTATGCATGTCTGTTTGTGGGAATGCATTTAATATGAATCTCAAATGATACATATCTTTGCAGCTTAGATTTAGATTTAGATTTAGATTAGGACAAATAATTTACCTGTTGAAGATGCTGAGGGAGTTTTGGTGATGCTTGAGTAGTGTCCAGGTTTGAGAGACATACATGAGGACAGGCGTAGTATGTGCTGACTGACCTAATATTGGGATGTCGAGTCTCTCTACCCAGCTCGCCGGCATGTCTAGGTATTTTTCCACTTCTGAGGTGTCTGAGGATTTGTCCCTCAGAAGATGCTGCCAACTTGATGAGTCAGTGAGGTCAAAACTTCTAGGAACTCTTCCCTCCTGAATGTTAACCTGAAAGTAAAACTAGTACAAAGTACCCACCAAATATGTAAAATAAAATCCACAATGTTTTTCATTCATTTCTGTACCTATGCTGAATTCAGCACAATATATGAAATTAATGTTTTAATTTAATTTAATGTTAAAGGTGAGCAAACGTCACAGGTCTATGTTACTAAAGGCATTAGCAACCAAGCACAAAATAAAAGTTTGCCTTTTCCCTAGCAACCCGGCTTAATGAAATCACAATTATTTTGTCTTCAAGACTTTTTTTTTTAATAGATTTGTGAAGAGGAATGCAATTCACCAACCTATTCTGCCTGGCCAGAAAAATGTCATCAATTTTCATTATTGTTTATTTTAATGAATTATCAATTACTAATTACCCAATAACATCTGTTAAACCAGGGTCAAAGTTATAGTTTAATGAACCATGCGGGGATCGAACCAACGTTACTCTATTCGAAGCACGCTAGAAAGATCAGCCCACTCGGCCCTCTCGACCATAACTCCGATGACTTTGTGATTGTGGTGAGTCCATTGTAAAATAATGAATTATCCTGACTTTACAGTATTATTTTACTTAACTCCTCTAAACAATAAAAAAGGAAAACGCCATACTTATCTCTTCTTATCTCCTTCTAACCTGTGAATACAGTCTTTCTGTCAGTAGATGTGGAAGCAATACAAGAGTATGATGTTTCGGACGTTGTATCTTGAATCTAAGCGTATCACAGTTTGGTGATAGTTTGGACGCAAGGCTAGTGTGCCATTATAATTTGTACCATAAAGATTTCATTTGACAAAAAATGCACCTACATAATAGTTGTGATGGTTGTAGATGCTCTCTACTCCCATGTAAACAGGATCTGAAATCTCATGTCTCATTCCAGTGGATGGCTCAATATAAAATGCTACTGGGCCTTCTTCCTGTTGAAGTTCTTCATTTTTCACCAAGCTAACTGAACCCACGGCTTCATCATTTTGTGAAACATCATCGTCTTGATCTTCTTGTGCATCATCATCTTTTACTTCTGGTGCATCATCTCCTTCTCTCACGATGACATCTTTATTTACTTCCTCAATGATATTTGTATTTATTTCCTCCTCAACATTTCCAGAGGTTTCTTGGGAGATTTCATCATTTGCTTCTGCCTCCACTGAATCATCCTGTATCTGTCCTTCACTGTTGTATTCATGTTTCATGTTTTCTGAGTCATCCTGAACAGCTTCTTCAACTTCGTCACCTTTTCCTTCTATTACATCAACAATGGTTTGATTTTCTGTTTCATAGTCATCATTTGTTACATTTACATCAGTTGCCACCTCACTCTGTTGAGGTTTTGGTGGTTTGTATGATTGTGGCAAAACTAGCACCCAACAGTGAACTCTCCAACCATCTAATTCATCAAATGGTGGTTTCTCCAATTCCTGAAATGATTTATATTTTAAAATAACACTTTATAAGCACTTATATTGTGGTAACAGCTAGGTGTGCCCATTTGAATCAGTAACTTGTAACAAATATAACTAATAATTCTATGTAGTGACCATTATTTGCTGCCTCTTCACTTCTTCCTCCTGCATCCTCCGCTCTTGTATCCTCTGCAGCCTCTGCTCCTCTCGTCTCAGCAAATGCTTACTGCGGAAATCAACCGGTGACTTCACTTTATATTTCTCGACTTTACCTACTTCTTCAGTGGACTCATTATCTTCATTCTGAAATTACCAAAAAATACTGTAAAGATCACTCTGTAATTTAATCATTGGATGGTTTTCCATAGATGTAAAGATGTAAAAAAAAGAAAGAGAGATGAAACACAGCAATTTCAGATGACGAATTGGACACAGAAACTCGAAACAGAAAAGTTTGTCTTTGTTTTGAAGAGAAGGAATTTTGGATTGCAAACTATGTGAAGAAAAGGCTGCATTAGATGTATGTACTTGTTCTTGTATGCAGCTGCCATTCTGCTAGGGAAAGCCAGCACTTTCCTAGATGTATCTCCATTTGTTCTGTCCCTGCACACTTCTTTCATCACCTCGACATTCATCACCTCGACATTCATCACTCTCTTCATGAATGCTCTTCTCTTTTGCTCACTCTGCAGGTTTCAGCCATGCTCAATTTTACTCATTTCATATTGATGAAGATGACCCAGATAAAGAAATGGTCTTCACCTTCCATGCTTCCTTTTAGCATTCCCTTTATGTCAGTTGGTCATGGTCCATTATTGGTGAGGAAGAGATAAGCTGTGTCTCACACTGTGTTGATGTGGCAGGTGTGGGCAGGCTGTCCTGCAGTGTATGGCCATGGTGACATCTTGTGCGGCGTACCCGTACACCACATAGGCATTGATGTGCGCCCCGATCAGGAAGGAGACCAGCAGCGTGGCGCACTCGGGGCTGGTGGCTGTGTGGCGGCGCAGGATACAGTAGGGAGACAGGATGCGAGAGGGCTGCGACAACAAAAACAGACTACTTACTTATTGTGTGATTATTTTGGACTGATGTCAGAATGCTGGGGTCTCTCAAACGTGCACTTAGCAAGTAGACTTGCCGTGGCTCTACTTGACCATGTTAACCAACACCTCTGTACTTTTACTCAAACTACCTACAAACTTAAATTCCTTATTGCTTTTTATCCTATTTCTTAAAGGCTCAACACAAATTCCACAGACAACACGGCCGGATTGACAGGAAAAAGACAAATAAATATTTTTTTATTGGTTGCTTACAATCTTAGTCACACAGACACGTGACATTTTCCCGTCAAGTTTTTTTTTTAAATTAATACCAAGTGCATTATTGCTCTGACTTCTCTTCTCTGTGAGCTCGGTCGTCACTATTTAAAGCGCCAATTCTCAAGCAAGACCCAGTTGCTTTAAGCTTGTATGGACTTTTTGTAACCGGTCTTAGGTACCGAAGAGCCGATTTGAAAAATCATCCCTATTTTTGTGCTCTATGAGCAATCGCACCCTCTAAGTACCATTTGCATTCCGATTATGAGGACGAAGCGTGTACCCACCACTAGACTACGACCATTCTTTTGAAGCTTACTTAGGGAGTTTTTCTCTTCTACAATATAAATTTACCGGTCCGTAGTCCAGTGACAACACTTCGGGCTCGTAAATGGAAGGTTATGGGTTTGAATCCTGGCGGAGCACAAAAAATATACCATTTTTATTTTCAAATATGCTCTTCGCTGGGTTGAAAAATTCATAAAACCTGTAGGTACCAAAGACCAGTCACTAAAGGTACATCCAGCCTTACAGCAACTGGGTCTTGCTTTATTGGTGCTTTGTAGCGACGACAAAACTCGTAAACACCTCTGCAGCACTACAACAAGTGTCATAGACCCCTAGAGTCTCTGAAATCTAGGGAGTCTCCCGCACAGGATTCTTAATTAAAAAAAAAAAATTAAAAGTTTAAGAAGTACTGGGATTCAAAGGTACTTGGGCCGATCGCTTTGCTGTCTTGCAACACTGACATACTCGTATTATGTAGGTAGGTATGCACACACGAGTATTATGCGTTTCGCAACAGCCAATACAATATTATGGGTGAAGTTTAGTGGCTTCCCAGCCGCCCCAGGACAGCCGTGCGACAGTGCAAGTGGAACCAGGAATGTCCTATACAGACAGTATCAGCTCTACGCGATGTTCAGGCCCGCACTTAGCCCACCGGGGGCCCTGGTGCAAGGGGCTACATGGGACTCCTCACCATACATTTTATTATTTTTTGAGAACTAGAAGAACGAGTAGGGTAGACTGGGTACGGTTGTAACAATTTTCCTATACACAACAAATTTCTATAAAAGATTGCATAAATACTCAGCCATCGCGTAAAATACTTAACATAGAAAAAAAAATAAAACACTGACTACATAGTACACTGTTGTATCTTCCATACATTTATTTATCTGTCTATGCGCTGGTGAATTATAAACGAAATATTGATTTCCTTGCAGCGCCTCACGACAGAAGCGACACCTCTGCGGCAGCCTTCCAGGGTGACATAAAGCCCCAAGACTTTCAAGAATTGGGAAGCCTCCCGCACAGGATTTCTAAAAAAAATCTCAAGGTACTACTAATGTGTACCTACCTACTAACAAAGGTATTTTAAATGAAGTTTTAGCGCAAGTTTTATACATCATTTTATAATTTTTGTTTCTATACCTTTAAAGTTCCTTGACTTATAGGTTGGTATGCGGCTGACCACCCATGCTGTAAAAATGGTTCACTTTGCCAATGTCACCCCTGTCTCAGGGAAGGACGGCAAGAGTTGCAGGGTGTATGTCCATTTGAGATTTGGTTTTTATGTTGTAGGTTCACATGAGGCATGTGCAAGCGCGAACTTGTACGTGTCTGGTTGTGAGAATGCATGTAATGTGAATCTCCAATGTAACATATCCTTGCAACTTAGATTAGATTAGATTAGATACCAATAGGTTGGTTGATGTCATAAGCTACCTTCATACTGTAAAAATTGGTTCACTTTGCCAATGCCACCCCTGTTTCAGGAAAGGTCGGTAAAAGTTGCAGGGCAGATGCAGAATTTGAAGCGTGAACTTTTGCAATGTTTTAATTCTCATGAGCTAAAAGAGTCTTGGGGGCCCTGGTGCAGTTGCACCTCTCGAGCAGCTTATGTAGGCCTGGATGTTGCATACAGGATAGCTACTAAATGTCTGACACGCAAGCCGCGCTGTCCTTCACGCGCCCTGACAACTTAAACCTCCAACTCCATTGTGTATCGAATATTGGCCTTTTAGATACCTGCCCACTTACTTTCACGGCAGCTTTACTTTTCGCGATACTATATAAGTAAATTGGACAAATCCATGGAAAATATTGTAAAAGGAAACATTTGTTTGACCTTTTTTGTAGAAGGGAAATTATTATAATATAAAAACAAAAAAACTTTCTTCCAAGTCTTTTCAGTGAACCAAAATTATTAAACAAAATACGAACGATTTTCTAAGTAAAAATTCATTTTTATTTTTAATTAAAAATAACTTTTTATACAACACAGCTTGATTTTCACATTTGCCTAAGCGCTATCGGACTAGTTACGAGAAAGACGACTAGGACGGAAAAGTTATTTTGAATAAAAATAAAAATATGAACGCTTCAATTCTTGAATAATTTATTTTTTCTTATTCAGCTACAAAAAAAAAACATTAGAACAAAAGCTCCATGAAAGTTTCTTGTATCCAATTAGTGAAGGGATGCTCGAGCGGACAAAAGTCCTACGACCACGCCAAGTTCCTGCGGTGCTGTTCATCCGCATGGCTTTGGATAGGGAGGCATGGAAGATGAGATGGATAAACGTTGCTGCTAACCAATCCTAGGATACGATCATACGAATAAGAGACAGAACATGCAAATGTCATTATTCTTTGAGTGCGTAAACAAATAAAACAGTAGCTAGCAATCTAAGTTTTCGTCATTGCATCATTATTCGATGTACCAACTAAAGGAAAGCTACGATTGGATGGCTTGAGTCTGGTCAGTGTATGTACACGACAAACTCTTTAGTTCTTCGGGCATGCTGTCCGTGGCAATGAGCCTTGAACGACTGGTTGTGATCAGTGGTCGGTAGCTTGGAGAGGAAGATCCCCTACATGGTCAAGTGAAGACAGCAGCAGCCACCTCGGTGGTTGGAGCGTTGCGGATACGGGACAACGCAGTCAAGGGAGACCTGGAGAAGACTGATTACCTACTTCCACAATTCACAGCTCTCAGCAATGAGGCATAGGACATAGAAGAAGATCAATAAACCGTTAGCAAAGATACAGAATAAACGATTACAAAATATTACGGTATGGAACAAAAGTTGAAGTAGTGAATGAGTTTGAGTATTTAGGAAGTAAGTTTGAGGAGAATGGTAAGATGACGAAATAATTAGAGAAGCGTGCCAGCAAAGGAAGATGCGTGATAAGAGCGTTTGGTAGAATAGCGAAGAATAATAGAATCCCTAAGAAAATGAAAATGGCAGTACACAATTGTATATTGTTGCCGACCCTGATGTATGGAAGCGAGTCGTGGACGGTGAATGTAAGAGAAGTAAATAAGGTATGCACTGTAGAAATGGCTCATTTGATAAGTATGACAGGAAAAACATTGAAAGATAGAGTGCGAAACGAATGGATTCTGAATGAATGTGGAGTAAAAGAAAGCGTGAAAGTGAAAGTTCAAAGAAATGTGATCGCGATGGTTTGGACATATTGAAAGGATGAATGAAGACCGACTGACAAAAAAGTGTAAAAAGGGAATGTTATAGGTAAGCGTGGAAGGGGAAGACCTAGGAAAGAATGGATTGATCAGATAAGTGAGATTGCGAATGAATGGAATCTTAAGAGTGGAAACAAGAGAAGAGCGTGCATGAAAAGAGTGATGAAAATAGATGAGATGAAAGAAGTATGCAAGGACAGAGTCAATAAGGAGGCACTTGTGTGGAGGTACCGGCCAGACGGCCACCCCTAGAGGAATGGCGGCAGGATACAAGACAAGACAAGACGGTATCCATAGGCGCCTACTCAAAGCAGATACTATTTTTGCCTTTAATTATTTAAGTAATAACGTAGCACTGTAATTGTAACAAGGGTTATTATAAACATAAAAAGGTTCAATAGTGGATAATATACCTACACACAGCGTAGATATATACTTACAACCATGGATTTATAAGGACTGGATAGGCTGAGAAAGCAATCCTTTGTGAATTAGAAATGCGCTACCCCACTCGTATTTATTTAAATATTTACGTTTAAAATATTTACGTTTATGGAACAGAAGCATTAAAAAGTATCAAATATTTTCAAAACCTTTGACAACACTAAATTATGTTGTCAAGGAAAATAACATCAACAATTCGTTGCTAGGCAACATTACCTGCTTACATAAATTAACGACGGAGTAGAGACACATAACGTGATAGAAAAGGACAACAACAAAAAACGTATGTTGTGCGAGCGAGACAAAACAAGGGACAATGTCTGGCGAAATTAGATTTCAGTGACTGTATGGATCACAGTGTTTAGAACTAAATCAAATAAATAGCCTCTCCATTTAATAGAACTCCATGCTTACAACGCGCATTGATATTTAAGGATAAAGTATATTATGTAACACGTTGGTTATTCGTGGTCTGACAACAAGAGTCCACCTGTTGCCACGAAGGTACTTTCCGTGAGATTATTCTCTCTCCCTCTCTCTTGCTATCTCGTGAACTGAGAAAAGAACGGGTGCTGTGAGAGTTAGGTACTGTAGAACTCCCCTCCTGATGAAAAGATGGAGTAGTGGACGAGTGGTCCATCTTGGGTATTCTGGAAATGGTGTTATGGTATGGTGGTACAGGCGAGCCAAAGGCCGTGCTCCTGCCTCCATAACATTTAAATGATGAGGTCTCCATAGTTCTCCAAATGGTGAGATCTTCCCTCTCGGAGAGATTGTTGAAGACCTTAGTCCTTGGTCCATGATGAAGGTGAAGGTAGATCAGAGATCTAGGAACGCTGGTACTGCTCGTACTGGAACTGGTAATGCTGTTGCTGGTAATCCCTCGTTGCCTCCTCGAAGGAGATCGTCGTAGTTTTGGCCATTTGTGTGATCGTCTAGCTAAGGTTAGGACTGCTCGTCGTGTGGAAGATTATGAAACAGAACGTTGTGTGATTTTTTGTTTTACCGTTTCAAAATCTACTTTAGTGGCAAACCCAAATTCGTTATCGTTTGGTGTGGAACATACGCATTTTCTAACTAAATTGTAAATTCAAAATTATAATTAAAAAGCTTACGAGATTTAAGTTACGTGTATTGTAAAATGACTATATGATATTAAAACCGATTTTAAAACAAGTGACTTTAATTTTTAATGGGATTTTGTTTTCTGTGAAATTACTAGAACCCGCTCTGGTAAGGTCACGGCGTATAGAAAAAAACACGGCAGTCAACGTATTCAAGGGCGTATACAAAATAGGGAACAAGGAAAAAGGGGGGACGTAGATCGCGAAAAGTTACTTGATGTGTTAATTTTTGTTAGTCTTTTTATTTGACAGATTACATAAATTTACAAAATAACATTATAATAACAATATGAATAAATTACATTGCGTCTAAATATATTACGTATAAAATATTTATAATAATATGAAAAATCTACCTCCACCCACCCCATAATTATTTTAATTAAAATCCCACCTCTAAGTAGAAAATCTGCCTGCTAGCTCCAATGGAGAAGTCGGGGACTTGCGACCCCGAAGTGAGATTAACCGATCGGTTTACAAGCTTGACGCTCTCTCTCCTCTACCAAAGAATCGTCACAGGACTTTAGCACGCTAATTTTTGGAAAAAGGAAAGGAAGTCTTGTCACCAGCTTCGACTAAGTGTTACCCCACTGGGTCGGATATTTCAGCATTCCCGTTACCAAAACTTAACGCGCGCCTACTCCATACTCTATTCCAAGCTGCTTTTGTTAGGGAAGACAGCTTCTAATTTACCCCATCATTCCACCAAAATTCGCAATACCATGGCACCGTCTGATGCTCAGCAAGTCCGGCCAAGTAGACCCGAGACAGATGCCAAAATAAAGAAAACCTGGCAAAACAATAATTGTGGAAATATCTACTCCATAACCTGTTCCTGGTGCACCTCAATATCGGGAAAACCCGATATGGGTGGAAGACCCGAAGCACAGACTACGAAAGACCTTTCCACATCCCCATAAATAATGCCTTAACCAATCGAAATTCGAATGGTAGAAAAATAATTGTGCAAACCGCTTTACTCACGGACAGGAACACGCCACTGGTTTTAAGTTTGTATTAATGTCGCGACATTAGTTATTTTTAGTGCAATCAGCCTAATTATTTTCTCCCGGCAGCATCTCAGGTCCATCTTCAGCTCCATCTCCACACAAACACCCACAAATCAAATATTAAACAGCAATTTTCAGATTTTATCTAGAAGAGACGCGTCACTCCCGGGAAACAGATCGAAACTGAATTCAACCCAGCAATGGAGTTGTCAAAGGACAGCTCAAGGTTTTTTTTATGAGGGTACCTTTTTTTGTTCCAAGTTTTTAAGTACCATAGAAAGATATATTATACTTTGTACAGAATTACGGATGTATAAACGAATATAGATGGAGTCAGATCTTTACATTCCCCCCTAATTTTATGGAAGGTTTTCAAGAGTTTACGAATGGAAAAGTTTTCAGAAAATTCTTTAGTTAAAGATATGAAAAAAATAATTAATGCATCAATATTATTTCCGAATTGAGCTCGCGCACAAATATTTGTATCATTTTACTTCATTTATGTTTATCTTCGAACGAATTTGTAGAACAATCGATATTTTTATTTTCCATCACTGGATTTCCATGCTTTGGTTACCGCACTGCTCTGTTTTGTCGTTCGCTCTGTCCGCTGCATTCCTCCTTCCAATATCTCACACACATCTGGAAGTGTTAGGGGTGCGCAGTCCCCGCTCCCCTCGCTCTTCTCCCCCCTAAGAGTTTCACCCCGTAGATCATCTCACTATAATATTATGTGGTTACTTCTGCAGGTAAGAATTTTAGATAAAATGAAATACGAGTATGCACTTGTGTTCCTAAATCAGTAATGTTTATTTTCCAAATCAGAACATATTATCATCGCATTGGCACAACGTATTATATCAGTTAAAGGCAATAGTCATTAATAAAATCTGACGAAATTATCTTCAACTTTCCATTTCTTTTACCCGTCGACGTAACTGAGTCTCCGTTCTGACCACACCAGTCTCCGCTTGGTGTGGTCAGCATTCGTATTATGTGAACATGACTCCTCAAGTGTAGAACATCTGGAATCCTCTGTGGTTGAGTTCACTCTAGCTCTGGCGACTTCTTCTATGTTTTGTATCATCCTCAGGTACTCAGCACTTCACAGGCTGTAGATTCTCCGGTCACAATCCACATCCTCCATACATCGTCTGGATAATGTCTCCAATATCGTTTCAAATAGTCTTTCTTCAATTCTGCAAAACATGTCCATTTTGAACGATAAATATCCGCCCATAGCCGAGCATTTCCAATCAAACATTCATCAAAAACCTGCATTGCACGTCCTCCGGCATCCGTTAGTCTTATAAATGTTTCCAATTCTTCTTAGAACCGTAAAGGGTATTCGTCAACCCCCGCGAATATCGGCCTCTCAATTTTAAATGGAAGAGTTGGATCCATCTGTTTTTCCATCTATTTTCAAAAAATTGTCTTCCAAAAGCTTTCAAATTACCACAAATTATGTTGCACCTCAAAACAACACAAAGTAAATACAATCACTCAATGATCACTTATGACGTTCGTTTTTCGAACTTAATAAGATATATTATGTAAGTCACTCAAGTATATTATTATTTCTAATAAACTAAACGCACGTATATCACAAAATCACTTCACCCAAAATATAAAAACACTCAACACTTAAAATATATTTTGTTCACATGAAAACCTATATCACTCACACGAAAGCAAAAAAATAAACTATAACTCTTACTTGAAATGACGCAAGTTATAAAATTTTATCACCAGGGCTCGGGGTTTATGGTTTTTAAGCAAAAAACGATAATATTATTTAAACTAAGGGTTTTTTTCTTACGCGTCGAAACACATCTTGCATTCATTTAAATATTGAATGTAGGCAATAATAATATTCCTAAAATAACAAATCCTTGTTTCGAACAAGTTCAAAAGTCTTTTTTTTTAAAAGAATGAAGGCAATACATTATTTCCAAAGTGGATATATGAGCCAAAAAAACCCATGCCTCGACCCTAGACCAAAATTCTAAAATCACACAAAAAAATCGACACATGTGTCGCAGCAAGATCAGGGCCGCGCGCGTAAAAAAGCAGCCCTAGGCGATTTTAACCAAATTTAAAATACACTCTTTTTTACTCGCGAAGTTTTAGATTTAATAAAATTAAATGCGACTTTACAAATCAACTATTAAATTTTTAAGAAAGATACGTTAACATTTTACTCGTGAAGTTTTCAATTAAAGAAATTTAAACGCGATTTTACTAAACTATTATTGAGTTTTTTAGATACGTTAAACATTTAAAATACGTTATTCTTTTACTAGTTAAATTTTCGCTTTAAGAAGTTAATACTCGATTTTACAATTTATTATTAAATTTTTATCAAAAATTAATTCAGTAACCGTGACATTTTCGATTTAAGATATTTAAAAGGGATTTTACTGATTTACTATTGAATTTTTAACAAAATACGCATGTTCCACTTGTCTAACCAAACGATCCTTGGTCACGGGTACCAATTGTAGAACTCCCCTCCTGATGAAAAGATGGAGTAGTGGACGAGTGGTCCATCTTGGGTATTCTGGAAATGGTGTTATGGTATGGTGGTACAGGCGAGCCAAAGGCCGTGCTCCTGCCTCCATAACATTTAAATGATGAGGTCTCCATAGTTCTCCAAATGGTGAGATCTTCCCTCTCGGAGAGATTGTTGAAGACCTTAGTCCTTGGTCCATGATGAAGGTGAAGGTAGATCAGAGATCTAGGAACGCTGGTACTGCTCGTACTGGAACTGGTAATGCTGTTGCTGGTAATCCCTCGTTGCCTCCTCGAAGGAGATCGTCGTAGTTTTGGCCATTTGTGTGATCGTCTAGCTAAGGTTAGGACTGCTCGTCGTGTGGAAGATTATGAAACAGAACGTTGTGTGATTTTTTGTTTTACCGTTTCAAAATCTACTTTAGTGGCAAACCCAAATTCGTTATCGTTTGGTGTGGAACATACGCATTTTCTAACTAAATTGTAAATTCAAAATTATAATTAAAAAGCTTACGAGATTTAAGTTACGTGTATTGTAAAATGACTATATGATATTAAAACCGATTTTAAAACAAGTGACTTTAATTTTTAATGGGATTTTGTTTTCTGTGAAATTACTAGAACCCGCTCTGGTAAGGTCACGGCGTATAGAAAAAAACACGGCAGTCAACGTATTCAAGGGCGTATACAAAATAGGGAACAAGGAAAAAGGGGGGACGTAGATCGCGAAAAGTTACTTGATGTGTTAATTTTTGTTAGTCTTTTTATTTGACAGATTACATAAATTTACAAAATAACATTATAATAACAATATGAATAAATTACATTGCGTCTAAATATATTACGTATAAAATATTTATAATAATATGAAAAATCTACCTCCACCCACCCCATAATTATTTTAATTAAAATCCCACCTCTAAGTAGAAAATCTGCCTGCTAGCTCCAATGGAGAAGTCGGGGACTTGCGACCCCGAAGTGAGATTAACCGATCGGTTTACAAGCTTGACGCTCTCTCTCCTCTACCAAAGAATCGTCACAGGACTTTAGCACGCTAATTTTTGGAAAAAGGAAAGGAAGTCTTGTCACCAGCTTCGACTAAGTGTTACCCCACTGGGTCGGATATTTCAGCATTCCCGTTACCAAAACTTAACGCGCGCCTACTCCATACTCTATTCCAAGCTGCTTTTGTTAGGGAAGACAGCTTCTAATTTACCCCATCATTCCACCAAAATTCGCAATACCATGGCACCGTCTGATGCTCAGCAAGTCCGGCCAAGTAGACCCGAGACAGATGCCAAAATAAAGAAAACCTGGCAAAACAATAATTGTGGAAATATCTACTCCATAACCTGTTCCTGGTGCACCTCAATATCGGGAAAACCCGATATGGGTGGAAGACCCGAAGCACAGACTACGAAAGACCTTTCCACATCCCCATAAATAATGCCTTAACCAATCGAAATTCGAATGGTAGAAAAATAATTGTGCAAACCGCTTTACTCACGGACAGGAACACGCCACTGGTTTTAAGTTTGTATTAATGTCGCGACATTAGTTATTTTTAGTGCAATCAGCCTAATTATTTTCTCCCGGCAGCATCTCAGGTCCATCTTCAGCTCCATCTCCACACAAACACCCACAAATCAAATATTAAACAGCAATTTTCAGATTTTATCTAGAAGAGACGCGTCACTCCCGGGAAACAGATCGAAACTGAATTCAACCCAGCAATGGAGTTGTCAAAGGACAGCTCAAGGTTTTTTTTATGAGGGTACCTTTTTTTGTTCCAAGTTTTTAAGTACCATAGAAAGATATATTATACTTTGTACAGAATTACGGATGTATAAACGAATATAGATGGAGTCAGATCTTTACAGTACCTACTATAGGAGGACGTTCTCCTACCATGAAACCGCACGCTTGCCAAACATGACAAAAAATACACAACAATTCTCTTGATGATCGGTCCGTATAGTATTCTGACTCGTAATCGGAATGTAGTGGGCTTGATTCCCGATAGAGCACAATAAAATAATGTTCACGTACCTATATAGATATGCTCATCACTGGTGTAGGTACACAAACATCTACTTTTTATAATAAAAAAAAACTGTGCATCAAAGATTCAAACAGCCTTATAGCAAATTTTCCTGAGACTTGTCGCTTTCTACAGCAACGACCAAATTCGCAGAATGCTTGTGACCGAGAATTTAGAGAGGGAAATCACAATCGAGAACAGTGTGATGGTCCGGGCATCTAGAAAAAAATAGACGATAAATAACTGATAAAAAAATATCCTTAGTACTTACACGGAAATGACAAAGGTAAGCGTGAAAGGGGAAATATCAAATAATAGACTGATCCAATATACGATATTGCAAATGACTGAGACTGTAGAGTGAGAAAATCATCCATGAGAAGAGA
This sequence comes from Agapetus fuscipes, assembly GCA_951799405.1. Classification (NCBI taxonomy): domain Eukaryota; kingdom Metazoa; phylum Arthropoda; class Insecta; order Trichoptera; family Glossosomatidae; genus Agapetus; species Agapetus fuscipes. The sequence continues at coordinate 8,325,294 of OX637349.1, forward strand.
GATCAATATTGAGGACTAGAACAAAGTGGAGACCAGTATTATAACTTAAAGGTCGAGACACATCTGCAGAGGTACTGGACATCCTTAGTGGCATTGTGACTGGATACTAGCACAAGGCAATAACGTAACTGACTACAGTATTGAATACAATCACATTATACTTTAAAAACGAAACCTTGAAAAATATTTCACCCAGAGAAAATCCTCGTGGCATCAACAAATCAGTTTCAAGTTCTGTAAGTATAAGACTTGTTGATTGTGTTGGTAGTGAGGAGGCGGGGGGAGTTTTTAATAAATGGAGTTTTGCGGCTGCCGGGGGGTACATCCCCCCTCCCCTTTATACTTTTGTGCTACGCCAGCCCCCTCCCCCTACCACCCACCACACCGGCATGAATGAACTCTTTATTGAATGGAAAAATGTTGTATTATGATATTTCAAGTCTGTAACATGAAAATACTTTATATCGACGGCCAAAAGGTAATAGGGCATAAGCGACCAAAACTAAATTGTTCAGGAGAGCAGTTTAAAGTTTGAGGTTGCAGAAAAATGGCATGACTTTTTTTATTTTTTATCATATCGTTTAAAATCAAAACAGCTCTAAAATAAAAATAAAAATAAAGGCATTTATTGCCATTCCTATTAATGTGGTGGTACGATGTTTTACATTTTTTTTATAACACAAGCGCCTTTAGAACAATAAAGTCCAAAATCTTGTCGGTTACACCAAAACCATGCTTCGAAAACGCAGTAGTTTGCTTGGGCATAAACAACAACAAAAAATCATCATAGAGCTATAGGACTGAGCGCATTAGAAAGAGCGGAAATTTTTAAATAGTAGAGCATTCATAACTCATTTTTGACCAAAACGTCTAGTCGCTTATTACTTCTTTTTAACCGTCGATATCTTTGACTGCAATAAAGATGGCTGCGTTTTGCAGACGCGCTTATCCGTTTTCTCTGTTGGGGTCTGGTAACATTGAAACGTTATTAAATTAAGAAACATTAGGCTTTATTATTGCTTGAATCATGAGCCATCTGCGAGCTTGGATATCGCAAAGGTGCCAAATGCTGTTTTTGACCGTTCTTTTTTTTCAACCCGGCGAGAGCATATTTTTTATACTTTGCTGGGAGTCGAACACACAACCGTACAATGGCCGATGACGAGACTATAGCGTTAACCACTGACTACAGACCGGTGTGTCTTGATTTCATCACAATCAATGAATGAGGTGCAACGACATTCAAATTGCAATTCAGATTTGATTCTACTTTTTTCATAGAAAAAGTGAATTTAAGGCAGACTTTAAATGAAATGTTTTTTTGAATAAACAGGGCGGTGTTTTGGTAGAACTGAAACAATTGATTTTTACGATGGTGGGTAATTTACGCAATATTTCATACGATCGGTCGGTCGGTCGGTTCGGTCGATAGCGCAGTTGCTAGAGTGCATGAATTCCATGCCGAGAGCTCGGGTTGGAATCCCACCGAGGGTGTCAGAAATAATTTCCCGTTTCGGTGTTTATTTTTAACCAAAAAAAAAAAATACCGGCCTTCACAAGAAATGTTTACTAGTCACCTCGGGAGCTTGGAAACCCCCACTTCAACTGAAGTGGTTGGTGAAAAGCCAGCCCCCTTACCTGTAAAAATAAATCCACTCGCCACATGCGACCTCTTCAGGGGGAACGCGGCAAGAAGTCACACTATATGTGTAGCTTAGTCACGTTTTAGGGCTATTTATTACATCTCAATACTCCTTTTTTCTCAGCCTGCCTTCATCTTGAAAAAATTTAACATTTTCTACATTATAATAATCTATAATCTATAATCTAAGTTGCAAGGATATATTCATTCAAAGCTCTCAGATGTATGCCCACAAACAAACACGTGCAGTACGCGCTTACAAATGCTGAATGTGTACTTACAAATAAAATCCAAACCTCAAATGAACATAAGCCCCACAACTTTTGCCGACCTTCCCTGAAACAGGGGTGACATTGGCAAAGTGAACCATTTTTTACAGTATGGGTGGTCAGCCTCATACCAACCTATAAGTCAAGGAATATGAATAATAAATTACATTTAAATATAAAAAAGAACAAAACCTTACAAAGAAATCTATACAAAAAAAAGTCAAAAATTTCCTATGCAAAAAAATGTAGCAAATGAATACACCAACATTAGAAATCAACATTGCAGATTAGCCGCCACTTCTTCCTGTCCTTGCATACTTCTTTCATTTCATCCAGAGTCATAACCTTTTTCATACAAGTCCTCCTTTTATTATGACTCTGGATATCCCATTCATTCGCTATTTCAGAGATTTGATCCTTCCATACTTTTCTCGGTCTTCCTCTACCACGACATCCATCTATTCTAGCAACATATACTTTCTTCGTCAATCTTTCATCACTCATTCTCTCCAAATGCCCGAACCATCTTAACATACTTCTTTTAATCTTCACTTTCACACTTTCCCTTACACCACATTCTTCTCTTACAAAATCATTCCTCACCCTGTCACTTCGTTTTTTCCCAATCATACTTCTTAGATAGTCCATTTCTACTGTATGGACTTTACTAATTTCCCTTTCACTCACCGTCCAGGCTTCACTTCCATACATCAAGGTTGGCACTAGTATACCACCGTGCACCGCCAATCTAACATTTTTTGAGAGATTTTGGTTCCTGGCGATGCAAGCGGTCGCACCCAGTACACACCTGCCTTTCATTATTCTTCTTTCAAATTCACCGCCCATTCTTCCATCTTTTTCAAACTTACTTCCCAAATATACAAACTCATTTACAACATCAACATTCATTCCATTAATTTTAAATTCATAATTCATATTTTCATCATCTCTTTCAAAAATCAAAACTTTCGTCTTTCTTGCATTCAACTTCAAATTATTACCTTTCAAAGCTTCGGTCAATCTAGAGAGCATCATTTGCAATTCCACTGCTGAATCAGATACAAGGACTGCATCATCCGCATACAGTAGAACGCTTACTTTGCTCTCTCCTATCATTAATCCACAATCATCAAGTCTAGCATCTCGAACACACTTGTCCATGACTATGTTAAATAGCCATGGGCTCATCACACATCCTTGCCTTACACCCTTAAAAACTTCAAACCATTCACTATACTCACCATCAATACGAATGCAGGCCATACTATTCTCATAGTTCGCATGCACCGCATTGAGTAGAGCTCCATTCACTCCGTATGCTTTCAAAACATCCCACAACATACCTCTGTCCACTGAGTCAAAAGCCTTTTCCAGATCCACAAAGGCCGTGAATAGTTTCCCCCTCACCGACAATTGTTTTTCAACAAGTTGTCGTAGAGTGAAAATCTGATCAACACAGCCTCTACCGGCCATAAAGCCGGACTGTATATCGGAAACCCTTTTGCTAGTAGTCAGAATCACATTTTTTATAATCACCTTACAGAAGACTTTTCCTGGTATACTGAGTAGACTGATTGGTCTGAAGTTCTGACAGTCTTTTTTGTCCCCTTTACCTTTGTAAATGGGAACAATGACTGCCTTCCTCCAATCCATCGGTACTACTCCTGCATTCACACAAAGCTTACATAATTCAAACATCCAATCTATCACACATTCACCTCCTGCTTTCAACATTTCACCATTTATACCATCAAACCCAGCAGACTTCCCATTCTACAGACGTGAAATAGACACTTTCATTTCTTCTTTCAAAATCTTCAATTCATTCTCTTCATCTGTCTGTTCATAAATTCTTCTTTCACCCTGGCCAAAAATTTCTTGAAAATAGTTCTTCCATCTCTTGCATACTTCTTCATTCTCCCATACCATCTCACCGGCAGCACTTTTGACTCCCGGAGTGGTCAATGCAGAAGATTTATTTCTATCCGCATTGATCCACCTCCAAAATTCCTTCTTACTGTCGGTGAAACTTTTGTTAATCCTTTCATCAATCTTTCTTTGTTCATTCATCTTGCTTTTATAAATTATAGTCTTTGCCATTCTCTTAGCTTTCTTATATTCGTCTTCTAGCTTTCTATCATTTCTATCATTCAGCCAATTTTCATAACACTTTTTCTTAACTTTCACAGCTTCTTTCACTCTATCATTCCACCAGGCATCTCCTTTCAATTTTCCACCTTTCGTTACCCCACATACTTTTTTAGCACATTCAATCATTCCTTCCTTCAGATCTTTCCACATGCTTTCAATATCTTTTCCACACACATTCTTCTCAAGTTCATTTACACTTAAAATTTTGTGGAGCTCTGATACATACTTCTCTTTCACATTTTCTTCATTCAGCCTTTCTACTTTTATTCTAGTCATTCTTACTTGCTTCTTGCGTTTCTTCTTTCTTACTTCACCAAGCATTATTTTAGCACATAAGAGATAGTGATCACTGCCTATTTCAGGCCCGCGGTAGACACGGCTATCTCTTACGGCTCCTCTCAGTCTTTCATCCACACAGATGTAGTCAATGATTGTGCGACTTCCCACAATCTGCCTCGTGTACAGATGCACATCCTTATGCCGAAACCAAGTATTCGATGCAAAAAGACTGTGCTCCGCACACAAAGCAATCAGATGTCGCCCATTATCATTGACTACACCTCTCCCACCAGGACCAATAATTTTCAAACATTCATCCCTCTGCGCACCTATCCATCCATTCATATCACCTAAAATTACAATGTTTTCATTCTTCTTCCTTTCATGCACAACCGCATTCAGCTCATTCCAAAAACTCATTCTCACCTCCATACACTCTGAATCAACAGGAGCATAACAGGTCACCAAGAAAAGTTACGTTTCTAATAAATTATTTATTTATTATATTTTTTTATTTATTTATTTATTTATTTGAGAAAACTACAGTTTTATAAAAATGATAACAATGGTGTTCTTAAATTTAATATAAGCCAAAATTGTTTCTTCTATTTAAAATTATAGAGATAGAATAATAATTTGATCAGTATGCTGAGCTAGTATTGATATATAATAGAAAATTGAGAAGACAAGAAAATAAAAATAAAAAGAGAGCAAAACAAAAAGCAAAAAGACACAAGTTGACAAGCAACAAAAAAGAAAAAAAAAGAAACAAGGTGTAAGAAAAGAAATTAAAAGTAAAAGTAAAGTGGAAAGGAATGAGGAAAAGGAAGGATTATTACGTAAGTGAAGGAGCTTGATTGAGGGAGTTAGGGGACAGAGTTGAAAAATATCTCAATTTGGTGTGAAAGGTTGTTAATGAGTCATGGAAAATATCTAAATTTTTGAAATTTTGGTTATAGTCACGCTGTATTCTGAATAAAGTTGAGTGGTATCGGTAATTGGTATGACAAATGGGTAGGTGAAATAAATTTTGCGAGCGGGTATGTCTGTTTGGTATAAGAAAAGATTGTGTTACATAATAAATCAGGGGAGTCAATTGTATTATTGCATATTTTGTACAAAAGTAAATGATTACATTTGTAAACAAAAGTTATGACGTACATTTGTAAACAAAAGCTTCAATATGGAAAGCACATACCTACATTTAAATTTAGAACTTTTTTTTTGCGGACAAACACTTGTATGAGACTGTGGGTTCTAGCAACCAATAACAAATATTTTGTTTTGCCCTTTCCCTAGCAACCCGGCCTTGGGGCATCACAATTTTGTCAATGTTTGTTAATGTGCGGAACTCGTTTACAAGGAAATCTCTTATGATGCTAATATGGATATTGTTATGATTTTAGGTGAGGTTCTCTTTTAATTAAACTGCAATTATTTATTTCAACAGAATTTATTGTACACGGTTTGGTTCACAATTTACAATAATTGATAATCTCTGCTTATTGATCTTCACGGCAAAATGCTTGGAGCGACTAATTGCTCTCCGCACCATTGCAGTCCCTATATATAGGCACAAAAGAGATCTTTCTCGCATATTCCAGATCATTCTTCGATTTCTCATTCACACCAGAACGCCGTTCTATGCACTACCACCATCATGGACTACTCCCAGATTGTTTTACCCACACTATCGTATATGCATAGGTGCGCGTAGGTACTTTGATTTCATAGTTCGTATCAATATGTATGTATGTATGTATGTACTTAGTGATTATGGAACAGTTGTAATAAGTTAATTTTACACAAGTGAGGCGCCAGCTACGTGTACACTATACAGGTAGGTGTGGTATATTATATTGTTTCAGGTAGGTGTACATGGTGGTGATGAGGATGATGATATTTAGTTCCCCCCCCTTCTCGTGAGGCCCGGGGGCATCAACTATTCATGGAGGGTCAATAATGGCGCCCACCTCTCCCCCTCGCCACACCCCACCACCCCCCGGCTCGTCCTTTGATCGCGTCCAGCGGTTTACGGTCCGGTGACGTCAGGCGATCGCCTTCAGCACAGGGCTGCCATGCCGCACAATACATTTAACCCCCTTTAAAAATAATAAAAAACGGAAAACTTCCTCCGACACATCTCAGTGATAGCCAGCCGAAAGCAACCTGATACACCTTGGATGACATACCAGTACCACCTCCTCCTTCATCCTTTGAAAGATTGAGGGGAAAAAACTAGAAGGCCGGAAGAACCAGCGACAATGGTATAACAAAGTCTTAAATGAATTTCCGAGCTGAGATAAACGCTGGTCTTAAATATAATTAACCATGGCAGAACTCGTCATCAAGGTGTTAGAATCGTATTGCATTCAGTGGAATCTAACTTTTTTCGATCAAGCAATGACTGACGATCTTGCAAAAAATACGTTACAAATACAGTGTAACTTCTTGCCGCGTTATCCCCCAAGTATTTAGAATGTTGCGAGTAGAACCTATTTGTTTTTACAAGTAAGGGGCCGGCCTTTCGCCAACCACTTCAGATAAAAGTGGAGATTTCCCCAGCTCTCGAGGGGGCTGGTACTTATTTCTTGTGAAGGCTGAGTAATCCTTGCCGATATTTTACTTTGGGTTTTGAAATAAACACCAAAACGGGAAATCAAATCCCTCGGTGGGATTCGAACCCGAGCTCTCGGCATGGAATGCAAGCACTCTACCAACTGAGCCATCTATAATCTAAGTTGCAAGGATATATTCATTCAAAGCTCTCAGATGTATGTCCACAAACAAACACGTGTAGTTCGCGCTTACAAATGCTGATTGTGTACTTACAAATAAAATCCAAACTTCAAATGAACATAATCCTTGCAACTCTTGCCGACATTCCCTGAAACAGGGGTGACATTGGCAAAGTGAACCATTTTTTACAGTATGGGTGGTCAGCCTCATACCAACCTATAAGCCATCGACCAGTCATAATATGCAAAAGGTGATAAGTATTCATAAAATGCAAAAGTCTATAATGGGCATGCGCTTGTATCCAGCCGCCATTCCGCCAGGGGTGGCCAGTATCTCCGTAGACGTGTGTCAGCTTTATTCCGTCCTTATGTACTTCTCATCGACATTCATCAATTTAAAACTTTGTATACAAACTGGATTAAAGCTCGTGTAGGTAGTGGCTGTTTTGAATGTCATGCCCCCTACGCACTAAAGCTGCTTATTGACTCTCTAGGCGTCCTCTTGTGGCACGTGGAACGCAATTATAAACTATCCCCCGCATTCAAAAACCATTCTGAAAAGTCTTTATTCATGCGCAGCTAGAGTTTAGCACTCAGCCTTCACAAAAACCATAAGAATCTACTACCTACGTCAGAACCTCAAATAACTTCACGTCAAGGTCCTCTTTACTTATGAAATTAAATAGGTTCAACGTGCCAAATGCGAAAGCTTTGGAGACAACTAGAAAAGAAGTTCCTTACCATATTATTATTAACATGCCTCAGATCTCCACAGTTCGAGTCAGCTCCTTCACACTTCGCATTCCATTCCACTCCCTCACACTCTCCAGCCAGAACATTTATCTCCTATGGGACTTCATCATCCCTCAATGCGCAGCTTAACTGCATTATTTTAGTAGGTAGTGGTGATCGTTTTTATCGGCAGATCTACATCCACATCTGATCTTCAAAGACAATCAGAATGCTCCTGAAGATTCCCGTCCTTTATGGTTAAACGAAACGAAGCCAACATTCAATGCAGAAAGCATTGTAGACGCCTTTGTGAATAGGTGTGATGGTGTAATGAGGAATAATGTGTGATGATTTGTCTTGTGTGCTGCCGCCCCTGCAGGTTCCTAGAGACGGCTGGTGGGGGCGCAGGCTGGGACTGCTACTAGGTCTGTGAGGGGGGGCGCTAAGGGGGCCGCCGGGTGGGCCGCTAAGGGGCCGCTGGGGGGGCCGCGAGGCGCTCTCCTGCCGCCGGTGAATAATTATTGGAGAGACGCGGACACAGCGAGCGGACCAACGAAACAGTTATAAAACACCATTTCGCTAGCATCAAAAACAAAAAACAAAAAAAATTATACAAAAAATAAAAATAATTAACAGCTCAAAACGAACTATCACTTCGTAAATGTGGAAATTCTGTCCGGTTTGTTGTTTTTTTTTTCTATTCGATGTCGTATCAACAGTCTAATAGTGTATGTAGATGTATGACAGCTTTCACACGGTTTCTCCGGTGATCCAATCCGAAACCATAGACAAACCGGACAGAGATCGTGCTGTGTGAACGGGGTCTAATTATAGTCATCGCTTTTCAGCACCAATTCTATCATAATTTAGTTGTTGTAAGTAGTGAGTAGATTGTGGCCGACCCCGAGTAGATACAACATAATAATTTAAGCTCACGGGGCTTTTTATGGAAAGGAATGAACCGTGCGTTTAGAAATCGTGCCCACAAACAGAAATTGTTAACCATCACTGATGAAAATACACACGAATTCTCCTCTGCGGCATATACCGTCGCTAGACGCTACATACACCTCCTGCTCAGTGTACCCAGTATATACGGTGTAGATGTGTGTAGTAGCGGGAGACGGACACCATCTGCCCTTCTTACGTAATTGTCTCGGGGGTAGTGGGGGGCAGCGGGGGGTAGCGGGGCCTGTAATGCCGGCCAGGCCTGTCCCCGGGGCGACCAGGCAGCAGCACCCACCCGCCAAACACAACACGAGCCGAATCAACAACATCAAACAGCTCATTGGTGCTTTATAATCTTAATAACTACGACTATAAAGATGTCCGTTCGATAGCTGAGAGGAACAGATCGACCTAGGGTTCGATTCCCACGGTGGGTGCCAAATATCCTTTCGGTTTTCAGTAATCGTTCCACTTTCCCATTTAAAACTCGTTATCTCTTCGCATCGGATGATTGACAAAAAGTTTTTGCCATTTTTCTTCTTTTCATATTATGTATGGAAATAGTTATTTATGCCACTGCCTGGTAATGATAGTCTTTGTAACACGAGTGCTAGTTTGTGCCATGAGGCGCAGCCGAATGGCACAATAGACAGCAAGAGTGTTACAAAGACTAATTACGTGCAGTGGCATACAATACTTTTTCTACGACCATGAAATAAATAACAAAATAGTAAATAGTAGTCATCATATACTCGTACTCGTTGTCATGTACTCGTCCATTTGAAGTAATTAAAACCTTACTTTTGTCAAAACGTGTAATTTATCATTCCCTTCGATTATCTAATCTAATCTAAGTTGCAAAGATATATTACATTTAGGATTCATATTAATATCATGCCCACAAGCAGACACATATAAGGTCGCGTTTATACATGCCGCATATAAGCTTAAACATTCAAACCCAAAACTTAAATAAACATAAGCCCTGCAACTACTGAAGCAGGGGTGTCATTGGCAAAGTGAAACAAGTTTGTACAGCATAGGTGGTCAACCTCATACCGACCTATTAGCCAAATAACTGTTCAGTTTTAGCGGTGAAAATATCTCGCATTGTTTTCCTTTCAAGCCTTCTGTTTTCCTTCGAAAAAAGGAGAGCTACAATTTGGAGTATTTTGATAAATAAATTTGATGAATTACTACACTATTAACAAATTTTATTTGACTCTACATTTAAAATATATTAATTTTCATTTGAACAAAGATTGAACATAGTGGGGAGGAACTATCAATAAATATAAAATATTCATGTAATGGCTGACGTTTAAACCTGGTTGCTATGGAAACGGCAAATAATAGTTTGTTATCGGTCGTTTAGAAGGATAGCCTCATACAATATTGACACTCGAAATTCAAAAATGGTTCCATTTCTGAAAATGCGCATGCGTACATTTTCATTTCAGCACGGGTACCCGTTACGTAATGTTACATTAGGCAACGGGTTTAGAAATGTATGTCATTGTGATTGCGTTAGCCGTTTTGTAATTAGTAAATTACCAAATTGGAGTAGAAAAAAGTTAATTCCTATGCCTGGCTAAACAGCTTAACAGAGTTAGTCCAAATTTTCAGAAAACGTGTGGAAACTCTCGAAATAGATAGTTGAAATTTGATGCCAATTGAGCTACACACATATTTTCGACCCTGTGTTGCATAAGGCGGCTTTCTTTACCTATGAAAATAAATTGATTACACAAGTTTTTGCAGTGGTGGCTGTGAGACCATGGAATCAAGAGCCACCAGTGGTTTGAGAGATTGCCGACAGCAGTCACTTCAGGGAACGTCTCAAGACCGACCTGTTCAACGAATCTTTCGGAGCATCCTTTATGTGAGAATTTCACGAAACGGCGCCAGTGAAAATGATTCATCATTCATCATCATCATTACGTGCATAAAGGGCGAAGTGAAACACGCCGAGTATTGTTTTAAAGGACGAAAGGAACAAGGTACTCTAAAGATGATTTTATCAGTGTAGTTTCTCCAGATCTTCATACTATTTTTGTACGCGCTTTAAATACTTGTAAGTAATGTATGGACTGTGGTGCTGTGAGAAGAGAATGTAATGCAATATGCATAGCGGCGCCTCCCTCAGCAAATGTCGGTGCGACCGCAAGACTCGGACACTGGACAAAGACAAAGCTGGCGGGGCAGGCCGGGCGGGAGGCGCCTCCGTCATTTACATAAGGACATGCCATGCCCGCCTACGTACCAACACCTGGATACTGCCAGCGCAGGACGCTGGACATTGTCCGCTATGTAGATGCTGCTACCAGAATGCTTGTGCCTCCGTAATAGTCATGATGTAATCCCAAACATAATTACTAATTATAACCTACGTTTGATGGTACTTAATGATATTGTCATGATTTGACTTGGGGTTCTTTTAATTAAATTACGATTTTAATTTATTTTTCACAATACAGGTTACCATGTAGGTACTGTTCATTCTTAAGGCTCTGCTTACAGGTCTTCGCGTTACAATGGTCTAAGCCAGAGGTTGGTAACCTTTTGAGTCGGAAGAGCCAAAAAATACAATTAACAAATTTCAAAGTTTGTAAAGAGCCACAATTTTTCTTTGCCAACAATAGATAGTACTCACTTAAACGATAGTGTCGACGGGGGGTGAAAAGCGAGTACAAGTGGCTGAGATATAGGATCTAATCCTCGTTAATCGATTCAGAACGATTTCTAACTGTTCTTTTTTTTTTAATAAAAAAAATGCGTATGGTACTGAAGAGCCGCAGCTTCACATCCAATGAGCCGTATGTGGCTCGCGAGCTGCAGGTTACCGACCACTGGTTGGCAACCCGGCAGAATCTTTGGTCGTATTTATATGTGTCGCAGAGACGATTCTTGCATGATCGAGAACATGGTAGATACTTCAATAATGGATGGTACTAGATCATTGTTCTACACCAACGGTTTCCAAACTTTATGCTACCATGCCTCCCTAAAAAAAATTTTTTTCGCGTCTACCTTTTTACGCCCTATTTTTTAATTTTCATACTAATACTACTAAAGATACATTTTTGGCGACCGCCGCGCCGTTTGGAAGCCGCTGTTCTACACTATACCTACCAGAGACGTCACATACACCAATCAGCGTTCCTAGGCTCACGTACAACGAATCCATAGTTCGTAAAAATATTTAAAATTGTGAAGTATTAGAATCAGATAATCCTTTAAAGTGAAATCGGATATGATACGCATGATATACCTCAAGTATTTAAGTATCAACTGAGGTCTTTATTAAGGTCCCTTGTTTTGCTTTGTTTATCAGCACATGTCGCGCGTCCATAATTGCCCTTCATCTCGGGCGTCCAGCGTGTCCAGTGGCGCAGCCATTTGTTCGCGCACTTTAATGAGGGTGGAGCGCGTAATTAAATTGGCACGTGGACGGCCGGACAGTGGCGTATTATTACCGCTGGGAGGGGGGGGGGGGAGGGTGGATCTTCTGATCCGAGGGACCAAGGAGATAATTAACAATAATAATATTCGCCGGTTACACAGTCAGCTTTGTACATTAAGATACTCGTAGTAGGGTGATATTTCGCTTCATATTATAGGTGGCATAAGAACCTTAGGGATTACTTTAAACCTAAACATACGTGTGTTTATATTGTTTGGTGTTTTGAGCAAGAGTCAAGAGTTTATAGGGTAGACTAAGAATTTCGATGGGTTGTTTCAACTCGCTTGAGATCTACAAAACAAAAACAAAAAATGCTTTTAAGATATGGATAGACGTTTACGAGAAGAAATCTCATCTGGGCAGAGAAATGGAAATCCAGGAGGTAGCTTTCTTAGAACTCGGGAACAGGGAAAACCAATACAGAAAATTACATGTCTTATTCGATTATTAACATTTAGGAAAATAACTAGACCATGAGAAAATTTCCACGAAGACATGAGGTCATCTTACTTTGTTATTTTTTAGACTAGCCCGCTATGGATCGAAGAACCTAAAAGGCAAATACTTTCAGTGTTAATTTATCTAAGATGTTTCGGATGATGATGTTTGTGGGATCTGAGAGCTTTAAATGAATATATCCTTGCAACTTAGATTATAGATTATTATTATAGACCTTCTCTATACTCTTGTCCTGTTGGCTTGAGGAAGGTCCAGTTACTTTATCATCAAGTTCTTTGCCAGTTTCAGTTCTTTCTTGCGGATTGAATAGCTTTAAAGCCACAATGCTTTGTTGAGTTGACGACACACCAAGTGCAAAAGCCGCCTTGTCTAGTGTCCCTCCCCCCGTTGGTTTGGGGGAGGGTTTCCTTTGTTTTGGCTGCCCCCCCTGGGCTGTCCGAGCCTCCCCTCGGCCGGGGGGGATGTGGGTCAGTCCGCGACCCGAAAGCACCCCCTCCACCCCCCATCCCACCCCCCGGCGAGCCGCGGCGGCCATCTTAGCGAACCATCGCCACCCAGCGCTATGTGCTACGCCGACAGCCCACCAGCCACAGGAGGACTAGTAGGTAACTATCGTCTGTTAACAACGACGCGACATATTTTGTAACCCACAGCTTTCGTCATAATTTTCGAATACAAGCACCAGTAATGTGACGTTCTCAAAATAACCTACTGTTGAAGATGATTATCTGAACCATTTTTGTGATTTTTGCCAACTTTTCATACGGTCGCAAAAAGGAACTGATCGCTAGACAAACCGCGTCGGACCGTGTAAGAGCCAACATACATTTTTTTAATATTACGAGACTTCTGATGCGGTACTGGACCGCACGTGTGACAAGGCGGTTATAACGCGAATTTCGGAATTTTCGGCGGAAACCGGATCAAAGATTTATTTATTTTTTATGAATAAGGCGGTGAGTGTTGTTTTCCTGTCTGCCTTGTAGGTACATGCCGGTCGTCCTGCCTACTCTCGAGTCCGCGCTGTTTACTCTGTACCTAGTAGACAGTATAGTATAGGTAAGTAGATAGTAGGCAGGCTTTAGGCTGGAGCCTGGATGTACGTGGCTCGTGTATGTACGGCCACCTCCTCCCAATATCCTCGCCCGACTCCTGACTCCTCTTTGACGATCGCCGGCAGCGCACCAGCCACCAGAGTAGTGGGTACATACATTATGTATGTACTGCCGCGCCAGCTACACATCTGTGCTACAACATACAAGGCTACAGCTTCTCTTGGCTTACTCAAGATCTTCAATCATTAAATCGAATGTTCCTTTATTTTCGATCGGGGCAATCGTAAAATGCTGTCTAGCTATGTGACTTTTAATCAGTATATTCTTCCCCCACCCATTGTGAACGTCGAAATGTATGAGGCTGGTATGAAGCTGACCATCCATATTGCAATATTCACTTATCTAATATCACCCTTGTTTCAAGGGAAGGCCAGCAAGAGTTGCAGAGCTTATGTTCATTTGAGCTTACGTTTTTATTCTGTAGTTAAGATGTAACATGTGTAAATACGAATTTATACATGCTTGTGAGAATACATTTAATATTATTTTTAAATGTAATGTATCTTTGCAACTCAGATTACATTTTTTTACCCATTCCTGTTTTATTTGAAATACTTTTGATTGAGCATTTATGTATTTGTATTTGCTTGCGTTTGTCCTTTTACTGCTCGTCACTTATTATGATGGGTTATGGATCATAAAGTTTTCACAAAATATGAAGCCTAACATACAGGTCTTCTTACATTAAATTCGTCCAAAATACAATTTACCCCAATATAGAGAACCAAGTAATACGTATCTACGTAGGTATAATATAATACCCACTGTTTAGATAGCTTGAGGTATATAGTATGTAAGTGGGCATGTACTTCTGGGCCGTGGCTACGCTAGGCTGGGCACCTCGCGAAAGTAATTAAGGAGATTCGATCCCTAGCCTCCTCTACGACGACTAGTATAAAACTTAACTGAAGCGTTTCACCAAAAACATATGGAAACTATCACGCTCACTATGCGCGCTGTTTCAGTTTCCCTACATGGCTGTAGTCGAGTTCAAATGAAAAGCTTAGTACTCAGGGCGCAGCATTTCTCTCTCCGCGCGGCCGTAGAGGCGCGCCTCTCTACGATCGCCCTCGTGCGGCGTAGAGGCCATAGTATATATTACGTGCCTACAGAATTCATGATCGTAGACTGTAGGACATATATAATAGGTACAAGCTACAGTCTACGCCAAGTGCTTATAAATATGTATACTGTACTTTTAAAAAAGATTGTATGTAGGTACACTTTTATCATGAGGTTAATTTCCATTTTTTGGTTGATTACACTTTTTTTTTAAAGACGATAGTCCTTTTTCCTTTGGCGGTCTAACAAAGAATATGTACTCATTCATGATAGTAAAAGCATTGTCATGAGTTTGAAAAATATGTTGAAAGAGTTGTTTTTTACATAGTTTGTGAAGACTGAAGAGAAATGAAATAAAACCTATTTTGCCAAGCCTGAAACAGGTATTAACCATGGAGTTATAATCGATGGTATTAACACCATAAATCAGTATTTTTTATGTGTTTCTGAATAATTAATTTATAATTACCCGATGAAATCTGTTGAACCGGGGTAAA
Source organism: Agapetus fuscipes (assembly GCA_951799405.1). Taxonomy (NCBI): domain Eukaryota; kingdom Metazoa; phylum Arthropoda; class Insecta; order Trichoptera; family Glossosomatidae; genus Agapetus; species Agapetus fuscipes. The sequence continues at coordinate 8,340,649 of OX637349.1, forward strand.
ATTAATCGTCGAGGACATGACGGGGCTCGATCTTGCGCTTGGTTTAATTACTCCGATTCGAGTGCCACCGCCTTATCTTCTCGGCCATTCCAGCGACTGTTAAATAAGCTAAATTAGTTAGTGTCTCGCACACCGAGACTTGCGTACATATATTAGCGGAGTCGCGAACAATCAATACAAATAAGACGACGAGGGGGGCGGGGGGAGTTATCGGCCCCCGCGGTCAGCCGCCCACCCCCCCTGACGCCCCCCGTCTCCAGGCAACCCTCTGTACCCTGGACACACACATATCATGGCAGCCAGCAGGCAGCACAGGGAGCCCCTCGCTGGGTATCGAGTACGCGCTGAATCTATTATGGCGGGCCCGCGATGTGGGGTGTGGGACGACTCAAGCCATGTTGTGACGACGCGACGCTAGCAAGGGGGTTGTATCACGCTAGAAAATAAATTACATCAACTCTGGAATAGGAAAAATAAACATACATGAGAAGTGAGTGTTTAGTGGTACAGTAAAATTGTGACGTCAAAACAAAAACGTACAGAATTAAAAGTACGAGTAGCTATAGTAGGATTGTTCGTCAATAAAGGTGCTAGACTTATTCGTGGACTAAATCTCATTCACTTCAGACTTGTGCCAGCATCTCAAATGTTAAAATCATTCAATTTATTCCTCAACTTCTGTTTCAACTTTAGGATTGATTTGCAGCGATGTTCATCCATCTTTTCCTCTATTCCTCGCAATTCCTCGCTATCCAAGACAATCATTTTAAGTTCCTTGTATGAAGAACATTTTTTTTTTTTTTTTTTAATAGATTTGTGGAAAGGAATGCAATCCGCCAACCTATTTTGCCTGGCCAGTTGTCTTCATGCGAAAGCAGAAGTTTGTGTGTATGCAACGGCATCTGTTGAACCAGGGTCGAAGTTATCGTCGCGGGATTCGAACCAGCGTTATCCGGTTCCAAATAACCTGTCTCGATTCCCGCGGCCGTAACACCGACAACAACGTCAAATATAGTGTTCAGCAAAAATTCAACTAAGCTGCACTTGAAGTGATACTTATTATCACGTCTTCCCCGAAATAATCGCAGTCGTGTAAAACGTAGTTAGTTTCATATGTAAAAGGGCCATCCATACTCCAACGAGCTGTGTCTTTTTCTCATTTCTTTTGAATGCTTTAATACCTTGCCAACATTATGATTTTGGATTTGTAATAACACTGACACAGGAAACCATTTCTGATACTCTCGATAGGGATCGCACCCTTGTCTTCTAGCATGGAACGTAAGCATTCTTCCAACTAAGCTATCAACCGGACATATCTGTTGATGAAATTAAATATCAGCTGTCAAGAATCGTCCAAGGACTCTGCTCCATTTACCCAACTAGCCAACTTGTGCCTGAGTACACTCCCGCCGTACATGCATGACGGTCCGTCTTATATACTCGGGCCATGTTTAACATACATACATCAGCCCCTTGATTGATTCGCTCATTAGGTCGAGACTGTACATGAAGACAACTTTGCTTGAAAACATAAACAAGTTTGGCTGGTCGCAGTCTAGTGGCTAACGCCTCAGACTTGATATTGAAAGGTACTGGTTTCAAATTTCCAGCTAAGTTAAAAAAAAAACTATCGTTAACACAGATCTAGAGTGCTTGAAGTAAAATACAGTGTTTCGAGTTTAATAAACCATTCGACAATACTCGTATTCTCAATTAAAAAAGTGACTATTTGGGGAAAAAAACTTACTTCGATGTTTGGACGAATCATAACTAAAAGGTCTTGCTGTTGTAAGGTAAATAAGTATGTGTTTGTTTTGAATCGCTTTTGAACTGGGCTAAAGTTGGAAAAGTTGACTACGCGCGCAGTCATCTGTGATCCGCTGAAAGTTCTGCCCGTGCAAGTATTTTATTTCAGCAATGGAGAGCAACAGGTTGTTTTATTCTCAAATAATGAAAAGCTGGAATGTTTTTTCTTTTGGTTTTCGTGAAAGTGAAATCGTAGTAATGTTTTTCAATTTTATTTTACATTTTTCTCGATGGATTTAATTTATTAATTTTAAATTTTAATAATATTAAATTTGTTCACGCATCCTACAGTCACGATCGTAGTCTAGTGGTTAACGCCTCAGACTGTTGCATCAGATTTAATCTACTTTAAAGCTTTGAATTTATTTTTAAAATACCAAGTAGAAATATTTGTGTGTTTATCTCATGACACATTACATTTTATTCAGCCTTACAACAACTAGGTCTTGTGTGACTTGACAGTTACACCCTTGAGTTGTGATTAATCATTAGGATTTTTTACGGCATAATTTTTTTAAATTAAACAGTACTTTTTAATTGAGGAAACTTTGATACAATGTCACGTATATTGTATTTTTTTACACTCTACCAATCTCACGCTTGTCTCAAAGGAGGGCGGCAAATGTTGCAGGTTCATTTGAGATTTAGGTCTTTATTTTGTTAGTATTTAGTACATATACATCATTTTCAATCGCAAACTAACACGTGTCCTGATTGTGAGCTTGCATTTAATATGAATTTTAAATATTAATACATTTCATACACTTGTATGAAAAAGGTTATGACTCTGGATGAAATGAAAGAAGTATGCAAGGACAGGAAGAAGTGGCGGCTAATCTGCAATGTTGATTTCTAATGTTGGTGTATTCATTTGCTACATTTTTTGCATAGGAAATTTTTGACTTTTTTTGTATAGATTTCTTTGTAAGGTTTTGTTCTTTTTTATATTTAAATGTAATTTATTATTCATTCATATTCCTTGACTTATAGGTTGGTATGAGGCTGACCACCCATACTGTAAAAAATGGTTCACTTTGCCAATGTCACCCCTGTTTCAGGGAAGGTCGGCAAAAGTTGTGGGGCTTATGTTCATTTGAGGTTTGGATTTTATTTGTAAGTACACATTCAGCATTTGTAAGCGCGAACTACACTTGTTGGTTTGTGGGCATACATCTGAGAGCTTTAAATGAATATATCCTTGCAACTTAGATTATAGATTATAGATTATAGATCGCGACTCAAATTATGGATAGATATATCGCACTTGTGTATCTAATACCCAAATACATAATATGATATTGTTTCTTACACTGTAGTGACCAGGTACATGGGCAGCTTATGTACATTGGTATTACTATGTACAGGGGATAAGTAGGTGACCCACCCCCTCCCGCCTTCATCTCGCGGCGCCGTGATTTGAATTTGGAAGGGGTGGCTGTCTGACGCCCCCCCTGCCCCCCCCAACGCCCCCACAGCGACCCCAGATCCGAAAGGCCAGCGTCTGTATGCTATGTACAAGGCGTCCCACTCTACGAATAATAACCCAACCTAGTTATATTATTTTAGCGGTAAAATAGCCCAATGGGTATGCAAAAATATTATTGATAGATTTGACTGAACCTATGAATCGAACCATCTGTTTTGACCACTTTTATCGAATATAATTATTTTTTTATCGAATTTTATTATCGACCACTATTATCGAATTAATTGTCCGGTCGATAGCTCAGTTGGTAGAGTGCTTGCATTCTACCCCGTGAGCTCGGGTTCAAATCCCACCGAGGAGGGTGTCATAAATGATTTCCTATTTCGGTGTTTATTTCAAACCCCATAATAAAAATACCAGCAAGGTTTATTCAGCCTTCACAAGAAATGAGTACCAGCCCCCTCGGGAGCTGGGAAACCCCACTTCAACTGAAGTGGTTGGCGTAAGGCCGGCCCCCTTACCTGCAAAAATAAATAGGTTCAACTCGCCACATGCGACACCTTCGGGGATAACGCGGCAAGAAGTTACACTATATGTGTAGCTTAGTTGCGTTTTTTGCGTTATCAGAGAAATATTCATCAACAACCTAAAAGTTAAAATAAAATCAGGCAAGTAGGTAAGTAAATATCGGTCTAGTCTAGCGTTTAACACTATTGATTCGTAATCGGAACGTTGTGGGTTCAATTGCCGGCAAATGCCGGCATAGCAAAAAAATGAAGTACGCTTTCCGCTTGGTTGCAAAATGCATAGGCCTTGGGTCACCAAAGGTTACAGCGTCACAGCAACTGGATCTTGCTCGTGTGACTCGTGCTTTCTATCTTGCAGGGGGTTTTTGAGGCGTGATTTACGCAAAAACAGCGCTCGCCAAATGAATAAATTTTATTTAAGAGTGTCAATAGTTTTTTAGACAAGTGGGTGCTACAAGATCACGTTAGGCTGGCACTCTTGTGGGGTGGTATGGAGTATGGTGTTGTTGCTTCTAGGTATGGAGTATTTTAGTGGAGAGAAGCCAGTGGGAGAGGCAAGCCGCGGTGTCAGGAGTTAACCCAGCCTAACCCTGAGGCAGTGAAGGGGGCGGGGGTAGGGGGTAGAGGGTAGGGGACCAGAGGATATGAGGGAATTGGATGGAGACAACCTCAAACTGTGAGGATTACTTGAAGAGGATTTCGCACTCAATATCGTCTCATCATCATACTCGTACTTCTTCTTCGTAAACTTTGAGTGTCACTTCTAACTTTTACTTTAGATCAGGGGTCTTCAACCTTTTTTAGTGCAAGGGCCAAACATCGATTTCACATCGTCCGAAGGGCCACAACTTTTCACGACACTTTAACACCTTATCAATAAAATAAAAGACACACATCAAAGGCAGGAGGAGAATATGTGGTAGAGTGGATGTTTGAATTATGCAAGATGTGTATGAAAGACAGGGTAGTACCGATGGACTGGAGAAAGGCGGTCATTGTCCCTATTTACAAGGGTAAAGGGGACAAGAAAGACTGCCGTAACTTCAGGCCTATTAGTCTCCTTAGTATACCTGGGAAAGTCTTATGCAAAATTGTCATAAAAAAAGTGAGAATGGCCACCGATCACAGGGTCTCTGATATTCAATCTGGCTTTATGCCAGGACGAGGTTGTGTGGACCAAATCTTTACTCTCAGACAGATTGTTGAAAAACATCTGGCTGTGGGGAGGGTGGTCTACGCAGCATTCGTAGATCTTGAGAGGGCCTTTGACTCGGTGGACAGATGTATGCTGTGGAATGTTCTCAGGAAGTACGGTGTGAATGATAATCTTCTGAATGTGATACGTGCCATCTATGAAAATAGTTCGGCATGTGTAAGAGTGGATGGGAGATATAGTGACTGGTTTGATGTATATAAGGGAGTGAGGCAAGGCTGCGTGATGAGTCCATGGTTGTTTAATATAATCATGGACAGTTGCATAAAAGAAGCTGGAATATCAGAGAGCGGAGTGAAAGTGGGTGAAACAAGAGTTGGAGTACTTCTTTATGCTGATGATGCTATAGTTTTAGCTGACTCGGCGGAGGAACTCCAAACGATGTTAACCAAACTAAATGATGCATTTTGTAAGAATAGCTTGAAAGTAAATGCGAATAAGACAAAAGTATTAGTTTTTGACAGGAATGAAGTATGTGAGGAACTTACAATTAATTTGAATGGAATAAAAGTTGAAGTAGTGAATGAGTTTGACTATTTAGGAAGTAAGTTTGAGGCGAATGGTAAGATGACGAAAGAATTAGAGAAGCGTGCCAGCAAAGGAAGATGCGTGATAGGAGCGTTTGGTAGAATAGCGAAGAATAAAAGGATACCAAAGAAAATGAAAATGGCGGTACACAATTGTATTTTGTTGCCGACCCTGATGTATGGAAGCGAGTCATGGACGTTGAATGAAAGAGAAGTAAATAAGGTATGCACCGTAGAAATGGCCCATCTGAGAAGTATGACAGGAAAAACACTGAAAGATAGAGTGAGAAACGAATGGGTTCTAAATGAATGCGGAGTAAAAGAAAGCGTGAAAGTGAAAGTTCAAAGAAGTGTGATGCGATGGTTTGGACATATTGAAAGGATGAATGAAGACCGACTGACAAAAAGAGTGTATAAAGGGAATGTAACAGGTAAGCGTGGAAGGGGAAGACCTAGGAAACAATGGATTGATCAGATAAATGAGATTGCGAATGAATGGAATCTACAGAGTGGAAACAAGAGAAGAGCATGCATGAAAAGAGTGATGAAATTAGATGAGATGAAAGAAGTATGCAAGGACAGAGTCAAGTGGAGGCACTTGTGTGGAGGTACTGGCCACCCCTAGAGGAAAGGCGGCAGGATACAAGACAAGACACATACTCGTAATTTCAAATTTCAATAATCTTTATTGGTTAATTTAAAAGTCAATCTTTATTGGTTAATTAAAGTCAATCAATGTGATTTTTGACATTGTTTATTTTTTACAAGTTTGTCAATATTTTTTTTCATTTTTGTGGTTGCAACCCGCAGACTACCTTCTAGATGTGCATCTGTAATTCTCGACCTTGTTGTCGATTTCACATACTTCATACGAGAAAACAGCTGCTCACACACATATGTGCTCCCAAACAATGAAATCATTTTTATGGCATTTTTTCGGATTTCAGGAAACGAGTTGTGATCGACATATTTTGCATAGAAATCAAAAACACCCACGTCGAACTTGTCTTTCAATTCCGAATTACACTGCACATCTATAACCTCCATCTAAAAATTTTCCGGTATGTCTTCAACGGATACACCGAATGGTCGGGCAAAGAGACTGATGTATTTTTCACTATCTCTGAAGTCAGAAAACCTCGATTGAAACTTTTTTTTGAGTAAATCTACTGGGGGGAATGTGCCGAACCTTCCTGTGGTCCCCCCTGTTAGTGCCATGAAAAGAATCAAAATGACACAAAAAACACCGAGAACTCCGAAAAAAAAAGTACTCGTATTCGTATATATCGCATATACCTGGGCGCGATATTTTATTTTTTTAGCCTCTGGTGGCCGCGGGCCGCAAGAAATTAGCTGGCGGGCCACATGAGGCCCGAGGGCCGCGGGTTGAAGACCTTAGCTTTAGATGCTGCAGCTCTTAATACTGAACTTGATCAAAAAATGTTTGATTCTGCTTTCTGCAAAATGAAATACGAATTTATTACCTTACTGTATAACTCTGCTCCTCTTTCTTGTTCTAGAGTTAATTCTATCAAAGATCAGTATTTACCAACACGGCTATTTTTACTTTAGATGCTTCAGCTCTAAATAGGACTTTGGTGCTTCTGTTTAAGCCATTGTCGCATGTTCTTTATCAACGATGTCCTTCGGCGTCTTTTAATTTATAGACATGTCGTAGAAATGATATCCTAACACAACGCTTTAGTTAATGGCAACATCTTACTATTCCCTTCCACAAATTTAAACTTTCGCTACTAGAACGATATTTATCACTCCTGTATTTAGTTCCTTGCTCTATCAAAGTGGTAGAATATTTTGAGCAATATCCCTCACTTATTCCCAGTGTGTTTGATTTTACTGACACAGTTTTAGCTCCGCTTTCATTTTAGTATTGCCGCGCCCCCTCGTATTGGGGCTCCTCCGCCGCCCCCTCAGGACGCAGTAATGTCTCGCGGACGGACGGCGCGCGGACCGGAGCGCCCCCCTCCCACATAACGCCCCATCTAGTATGTACACTTGCACATCTATACTCAAATGTGTGGCCTATCTACACCTACTGCATGCTTTCAAGCATAAAACAAAGACTATAGTTAAATATCAGTATATCGTGGGTGCTGGGTGGAACATAAATAAACTCTTATCAAAGTTGACCGTAGACCAGTATATTTCTGGAAAGCTCAATTTTTCTGAAAAGTAAAATACCACTAGAAATACACGTTACGAAATATAATGTATGACAGAGTACGTAGCGAAGTCCCTTCAATTGTCAGAATGTAACCGTCTTTCTTGAGTTATATTAAAGAGTGCAATTGTGTGTGTGAATGTTAATGAACAGTTTTGTGTGACTGAGTACCTACGGGTAAAAAGGGGAAATGGAAGACCGAGAAAACTCTGTTTGATCAGATTGGTGAAATTGTGAAAGAATGGGACATACGGAGTGAATGTAAAGGAAAAAGTATATGAAAAAGATGATAGATGTGAATGAATCGAAAGATGTATGCTAGGATAGGATAGAAAGAAATGGAGGCAACTCTACAGAGGTTCTGCGCGCTGAGTATAAAACATCGCTCCCCTCGATAACATAAATCGAAAACAACGTATGAAAATTAAATCACTCACGATAAATGCCGTAGGATGTTTCATAGATTTTAGATTTACGCAATCGAGGTAAGATTTACGTAATGTCTTATGGTAAGAATAGAGGACTCCTAGCGAAATGGAGGCAGTTACAGTAACAGCATCAATGGTAGCCCCACAAGGTAGAAAATGCCAATGCCAGTCCCTGTCTGAGAGACATGTGATGTATTCAAGTATAATCATATTTGAGATCCTTTGATTTGAAAATCTTAATCCTATTTCTCAAAACACCAAAATGACAGTAATTGCAACACAATATACGCAACTAAGTGGCACATGAAGTGCAACTTCGTCCCGCATGTTGCGTGTCGAACATATTTATTTATACAGGAAAGGGGACGTGACACCAACCTGAAGCCACCGCTTCAGTTGAAATGGAGTTTCCCAGCTCCCGAGAGCGCTTGTTAGCAACTGGATAATTTGTATTATTATCAAATATACTGTAAGCGAGTCTAACAGTATTTTCTTGAGTAGGTAGACGAAAAAACTAAAAACACTGCCATGACTACGTGAGGGGGGTGGTTTTCAGTATTGACTGAAGGATTCAATAAACAATAATTAATATCGAGATTGTGCCAAACAGCAGACCGCGTAATATCGCCGAATAATATCCGAGCCGGTATTATTTCTGTTGTCCGCCCACCTCGGGTCTGGCCTGTCGCCATTAGTTACGGCCTAGGGGGGCAGGGGGTGTCTCCAGGTACCCCCTAACCACCTTACAGCTACCCCCAAATTGGGGTGCCCATACCTAGTTGCAGCCTCGACGGAACACTCTGAGATGAGGGTGTAGAAATGAAAAAAATATATTAACTAACATAGATTTATAACTTTTTGTGTACGAATAGAACACAATTATAAATATTTAAAAAAAATTGAAATGGTAAAACATAGTTTTAATTCACTTTATTCTTTTTGTTTTTGCTCGAATATTTTCGCCTAATGAGGCATCTTCAGGAGCAGAATAAAGTGAATTAAAACTATGTTTTACCATTTAAATTTTTTTTAAATATTTAAAAAATGGACTTTCACTGTGTTAACAGATCAACACTAAAAAAAATAGAACACAATTATATTAGAGTAAATTAACTTTTAGTGGCAGAAGTATTTGGAATACCCTCATTTTTCGCATGATTTCACCTTTTTCAGTAAGACCTTTTTCCCCCTTTTTTTTCTACATAATGGGTAGCCAGCCGCATACCAACCTACTTATTACTTATCTTGTTGAGAATTACGACGTCAGGACGAAACGATGCGAAGGTTCAGAAAAAGGTGAGGGTCCCAATACATCGGGACGGATGGCGACCCTACCCCAGGTCCACACGTGATACACAAAGACCTAATCAAGACGCCCCCGGCCAGGTCCAGGGTTCGATCACGGAGGGGGCGGCGGGGTGTTTACAGGAGACCTCCCCCCCGCCCACTAGCCCAGTAATTATTGTAGGGGGCGAAGGCACGCTCGGCCGCCCCCCCTTCCACCTTAGTACTCCAGCCTTATATATATATTATTGGATGGTCCTTGATCCTGTAATTCTGATCCCCGGTAGGTGAGCACAAAGGAAAATCATCCAATCGCCATGTTTGATTTGATGTTACTTTTTTACAATAATAATTAAATGTATGGTGGGAACACTTTACATTATATGATCGGATGATAATTATATTAAAAAGAGGTAAAATAAAGTGAAAAACGTGTGAAAGGTGGGTATGAAAAAGATGCAACTAAGCTGCATATATATTGCAACTTCTTAATACGTTGTTGCCGAAGAGGTAATATAATAAAATAATATAAGAATGATTTATTTGGTGAGCGCTGTTTTTGTGTGTATCACACCTCAATAGCCCTCTGCGAGCTTGGTTGTTGCTGTAGAAAGCGCCAATTCTCAAGCAAGACCCAGTTGCTGTAAGGCTGGATGGACCTTTAGTGACCGCTCTTTGGTAAAGGTATATTACGAATTTTTCACCCAGCGAAGAGCATATTTGAAAATTGTGATGTATTTTGGGGATGTTTATTGTGGATGGGGGATATCAATCAGACGAACAGATGAGTCTTGGTTTCAATGTGATGTATTATTCCATTTCAGTGTTTACAAGGCGAGAGACAAAACCAGACTGACCAGTGAAGCAATAATAATCTCTAATAATATTATATTACAATAATACATTACCTTATATATGATATTACCTACTCTAAATAATCATATCATAATTATACATTACACCTCCCTCACTAAATGACGAATCTACATTACAATATATCATACTTATCATACTTATCATTATAACATATTATATCAATAAAAATTATATCTTATACAATTTCATCTTCTTTCATCTTGGGTACCGCAGGCGGTTCTCCCCCCTCGGACGCAGGCGCTCCGACCATGGTTGGAACCTGGAAACACCCGAGTCATTAGAGATCTGTCCTGCCTCATCCAACAGCTGACCCAACCCCAGGTCATTGTCAGACTCATCCTCCCAAGACACCTTTCTTCCGGAAATCTGATCATGATGTCTTTTCCAAATCTGATTTCCAGCTTTTACCAAGTAAATCCTGTTTCCCAATGTTTTAAATATAATGCATGGAACCCACTTCCCTACATTTCTGAAATCCTTAGTCATTACCTTTTGTCCAATTCTGAATAGTCCTTTAATCTTTCTTCCCCTGTAATTCCTTTGTTGATTTTCCTGATTTCTCTTTTTAAAAACACATACCTTTCTCCCCGTCTTTTTAAATGATTTCTCCCCAGGCACTACTGTATCAAAAATGGATCTTATTTTTCTACCTATCATAAGCACGCTCGGCTCCATCCCTGTTGCTAATGATGGTGCATTTCTATGATCTACTAAAAATTCCAAAAGCTTATCTTCATAATCGTTAGGAAACATACCATTTTTCATAATTTTTTTTAAAAAACTTTTTGTTGTTTTTACCGTATTCTCCGCCAAACCGTTTGACGCTGGGTGATTTACTGCTGAAGTTAAATGCTTAATATTTAAATTTTTGCAAAACCTTTGAAAATCTACTGATGTAAATGCCGTACCATTATCCGTTACAATGCAACTTGGAATACCTAACACTGAAAATATTCTCTTCAACTCTCTAATTGTATGCCTTGCATCAATTTTATCAACTTTTACAGCATCTATCCAATTTGATGCTGCGTCTACTACGACTAAAAAATATTTTCCTGCTAGCGGCCCGAAAAAATCTAAATGTATCCTTTTCCAAATATGTTGTTCTACCGGCCAACTTTTCAACTCGACTTTATCTGGAGATCCCATATTTCTTGCACATTGTGTACATTCTCTCACTGTTTTCTCAATTTCTGTATTCATCCCTAACCAAAAAAAATAATTTCTAGCCAAAGTTTTCGTTTTTACAATTCCCATGTGAGATTTGTGAATAAACTTCAAAATATCTTCCCTTAATGCCAATGGTATTACCAATCTGTTTTCATAAAATAAACAATCATTTGATTCGCTTAACTTTTCTCTTAAAAACCACCATTTTACCAATCCATTTGTCATTTTGGATTTATTTGGCCACCCTGTTTTTAAATACTCTTTTATCTCACAAATGACCTTGTCATTACGAGATGCTTCCTTGATGCATTCTACATTTAAATTTGTTTCTACTGCAATACAGTTTAAAAATTCTCCTTCAACGTCCTCAATGTTTATCTCATTTATGATCTCAATATTATCTTCCCCCTCATTATCCGTACTACTCATTGGTAACCTCGACAAAAAATCTGCTTTATTATCCTTTGACGGAACATATTCAATAGTATAATCAAATCCTTGCAAAATTAATGCATATCTTTGTAATCTATTAGCTGCCAGTATAGGTATGTTTTTATGTTCACCCAAAATGTGAACCAATGGCTTGTTGTCGCAAACTAGAATAAACTGCCTCCCATAAATATATTGAAAAAACTTTTTTAATGCGAATATAATAGCACATGCCTCTTTATCTAAAATGGAATATTTTTTCTCTGTATTCGACAAAGTTCTACTCGCATACGCAATTGGTCTTTCTAATCCGTTCTCGTATTTATGACAAATTATCGCCGATAGACCTTGGTCACTTGCGTCAGTAATTACCTTCACCGGTAACTCTGGATTATAATGTACCAGAATCCTATCGGAGACTAAAATAGCTTTTACTTTATCGAAAGCTAATTGACATTCTTTTGTCCAGCTAAATTTTGCTCCTTTTTCTAATAGTTTGTACAACGGCTGCAAAACGCTAGCTAAATCTCTTATAAAAATTCTATAATAATTTATTGCACCTAAAAAAGAGCGTACCTCCGATATGTCACTTGGAGTTTTCAAGTTTTTTATAGCTTCAACTTTATGTTGAAGTGGTTTCACACCATCCCTCGATATTTGAAATCCCAAATATTCAACTTCTGTCAACCCAAATTCACATTTTTGTAAATTAACACTAAATCCACTACGTTCTAAACGCTTAATTACCTCTTCCGTTGCCTTCTCCAATTCTTGCAATGTATTCCCATAAATTAACAAATCATCCATAAATGCTATCGCATCCAACCCTTGAATTGCCGAATATAAAGCTCTGCTAAATATCGCTGGTGACGTCGTGAGACCAAAAGGAAGTACCTTGTACCTAAATAACCCAAATGGTGACGAAATCACACAAAGATTTCTCGACTCCTCCGACAACCTAATTTGAGAAAAAGCATTTCTCAAATCTAATTTTGCATAAAATTTTGCTCCATTTACTCTATTTATTAAATCTTCTACTCTAGGTAACGGGTACTTTATTTTTTTTTAACATTGGATTCAAAGTATTTTTAAAATCGGCACATATTCTGATTTCATCATTTTTTTTTTTCACAATCACTATTGGACTTGCCATTTCACTAGTCTCTACTTTCTCAATAATACCTTCTTGTAACATGCGATCTATTTCTTTTTCTACCCTTATTCTCAAATTAAAAGGAATTGGCCTCGGGTTAACAAATTTTGCCTTAAAGTCTTTTATAACTTCTATCTCCGCTTCAAAATTTTTAAAAGTACCTGCTTTACTCTCAAAAACAGCTGGATATTTTTTTCTCATACTAGAAAAAAAATCTGCATTATAATTCGTATTATTATTTCCTACTGAATAAATATTATCGCTAACATTGAATGAATTTATTTTAAAAGTATTCAAAAAATTCCGACCTAATAAAGAAGACGACCCTTTATATACAACAATTATTTCTATGTACTCTTTACTTCCTTGATATTCTACTCTCATGTACTTACGACCTTTTACTTGTAGTTGAGTACCATCATAGCTTGATAATTTCAAATCACAATGTTCTAACTTAATATTTGAAAAATGTTCATTAAATATGTGCCAAGGAATAATAGTCACCCCAGAACCCGTATCTAAAATCATTTTTAGATCTGTATCATTTACCTTTACGTTTAAAAAAATGGGACCATCCATCTCATTAATGGCCATTATTGTATTTATTCTTCGAAACTTGCATTTATTTGCATAATGACCAGATTTGTTACATTTAAAGCATTTAATATTATTATTATTTTTATTTAAAAACTTGCATGCATTTTGTTTATGACCGAATTTACCACAGTTAAAGCATTTATAATTATTATTCCTATCACTTGAAATACTTGCATGTCTAAAAATAGATTTCTTACTATCATTTGAATTATTTCGCTTGATTTCAGAATTTCGCTGTCTATCCCTTGACTTCCGAGTTTCTGTGGAATCCCTCGAATTACACGAACTCATTAAATTTATACTTTCTGAATTGTTTTGACCACACAAATGTTCCATTGTTCTCGCTAATTCTACACATTCAGATAATTTCAATTCCATTGCTTTTAAAAATATTCTCTGCTTTATTTTGTTCTGTCTGATACCTATTAAAAATATATCCTTCAAATTTGCCTCCAATCTATTCTCAAATTTACAGTCTACCGCAATTTTTTTCAATCTAGCTATATAATCCTTAATTGACTCGGTTTCGAGCTGTTTACATGAATAAAATGACTCCCTATACTCAAATATATTTTTTTTTACCCCACAATGACCCCCAATAATATCAATCAACTCCTCGAATTTCGCCTCCGAAATCTTTTTCGGAAAACATAGATCAGACACCGTCTGAAAAGTCTCCCTGGTGAGAGACGATAATAGAACAGCCCTTCTGCGTTCTTCAGTTAAAAACTTCTCATCATACAAAATGAGAACTTGGTCGAGCCGAAGTCTGAAGACATCCCAATCTCCAGTCCTATGGCAAAAAGGACTTAGACTCCTCCGTGTTCCCTCCATAGTCTGAAACGGCAGAAAGAAAAGAAAACAAAAATCTTATCTGCTTCTGCGTCCGACAGTCCAGGAAACGCCTACGTGACCCTCAGAAAGTGGCTTCCACTCCCTGCAGCAGTCACCTCCAGGAAACCGACCCTCAAGGCTCCCAGCTCCTGCAGTACTCCCTGCAGCACTCCGCCCCAGTTGGATCCTCTCCTCTTGAAAAAAAAAACCGCTGCAGTAACTCCCTGCAGCGATTCCTCTTGGCTCCGTGAGTTCTCTTCCTCTTGAAGAAAACCGCTCCTTCTCTTCAGACTTCTTCCAGTTCTCCCTGCAGCAACCTCGCCTCAGCTGGCTTCGTGATCCTCAGTCTTCAGATCCTTCTTCCTTCTCGAAGATTCCCACATGTTGCTCTTGCAACAATATTATTTTATTTCTTCCAAAAAAAATTTTTATCCCGTTTTATATGGTTCTTCTTTATCCTGACTGCGCCACTGTGATGTATTTTGGGGATGTTTATTGTGGATGGGGGATATCAATCAGACGAACAGATGAGTCTTGGTTTCAATGTGATGTATTATTCCATTTCAGTGTTTACAAGGCGAGAGACAAAACCAGACTGACCAGTGAAGCAATAATAATCTCTAATAATATTATATTACAATAATACATTACCTTATATATGATATTACCTACTCTAAATAATCATATCATAATTATACATTACAAAAATATAAATGGTATTTTTTGTGTTTCGCCGGGATTCGAACCCACAACCTTCCATTTACGAGTCAGAAGTGTTAACCAATAGACTACGGACCGGTCCCATATGGCATGTGAAACATATTTAATGTTTCAGGGAAGGGGACAGCGACCTTACGCCATGCACTTTGGTTGAAGCGGGGACGGTGAATTTTTCTCAGTGTGGTAAGTTTAATTGGAACGCTTGTGTGGATGTATGCGTGTGCGAGTGCATATATTTGGTGGCCGGCACTGCTTGCGCCCAAGCCTCTGCCCCTGCCCCTGCCCCTGCCCCTGCCCCTGCCCCTGCCCCTGCCCCTGCCCCTGCCCCTGCCACTGCCGCTGCGCCCCTTCATTATCCACAGCAGCGGGAGACTGCAGGGGCGGAGCAGCCGGCGACAAAAACAAACAACGCGACTCGCGCACAGGAGAGGACGCGCACTAGTAACTATATAATATACTCCTTTGACTTATGATATCTGTGGACTAGAAATTATTGTAACCAAAATAGACATCATAATATATGTTTCAACTTACTTACGAAAATGGTCCTTAGTAAGATAGAGAACAAAGATCTTGACTGTGTCATTTAGTTGTATACAAATGTATGTATGAGGATAATTTATTTTTTATTTAATTAATACATGACAAAAGAGCGCCGTTTTTGTGTGTGTCACACCTCAAGGGCCCTCCTAATCATGAATGAGATATTTTATAAAGGTGCTGTTTGAGTGCTCCCTTAAAAATGCCAACAGATTCCGAAACACTCACTCCGGGTGGCAGTCTGTTCCACTCCATTGGTCCCGCAAACCGGAAAGCGCGATCCCCAAAATTAGTGCATATTTGACGGCGAGGCTGCATCAACCTGACAGCTCGACACCCTGCTGACCTAAGTGTCCGCCCCCTCACACTCACCTCAACGGGGGAAAACATGTCTGCCAGATATGATGGAGCCAAACCATTTAGATTTTAGAGCTTTAAATACCATCAAACACACACGGTAGACCACCCTCTCAGGAAAACGAAGATATACATACATACAAAAAAACTTGGATGAAACCACCACCCAATGCAGCGTTGTGAAACGTTTGCAGTCGACAGTAATGCTACAGGTTGTGCACAAAATAACGCTCTATTGTCTTTTCTCATGTTTGGAAGGTAATGGGTTCGAATCCCAGATGAGCCCGAAAAATATTTAGTTTTTCAAATTTGCTCATCGCTGGGTTAAAAAATTGATACAGGACCATAGGGTCCATCCAAGCTTACAATAACTGGGTTTTGCTTGAGAACTGGCGCTTTCCACGGCGACGACCAAGCTCGCACAGGGGTCTTGAGGTGTGATTCAAACAAAAGCAGCGATCACCAAATAAATCATCCCAATATTCTTATTATTATTACCGGCGCGGCGGTTGATTTGCAATGTTGACGACTAGGGCATTTATTTTTATTTTAAATTTAACTTTAATTTTAATTTGAATTTGAATTTTAAATTTGATTTCAATCATTTATAATTTTTTGTACTCCTTGACTGATAGTTGGTATGAGGCTGACTCCAATGCTGTAAAAATTGGTTCACCTTTGCCAATGCCACCCCGGTTTCAGGGGAAGGAGGCAGGAGTTACAAGGCTTATGTTCATCTGAGGTTTTGTTTATTTTAATGCACACATGGAGAATGTGTAGGCGCGAACCTGTCTGTAGCCTTAAATGTTAACATATTACATTTGCAGCCTAGATTATAGATAGACATTGAATTGAAGTTGTGATCTCTTTGTCAGTACCACTAGTACGAGTTGCAAAACTTGAGTAAAGTAAAGTTTACGGAAAACATAGAGAGATTTCTCCCAAAATCTGCCCTTTTTTGTTTCTTACACTTTATGGTCTTAGCAAAACAGTTACAGTGATGAAGAAAATCAAGTTCAAACAAACAAAAACGGCAGATTTTGGGGGAAATCACTCTTTAATATTTTCCGTATACTTAACTTTATTCAAGTTTTGCAACTCGTACTAAGGGTACTGGTCAAGAGACATTACATTTTTTCCACATTTTAAATGTACCGGGTTCATTGAAGAGCTTTCGGAAAAATTGAGAATCGGTCTACTGTCTACTGGTTTAGCCATGGATTAATTATTCAGAAAGTCCGCCTCTGCCGCCGCCGAGCCGACGCGGCGCGGTCGCCTGCGAAAAATAGAGCTAGAGGTCCAGGCTGTCATTAGGGGTAGGGAGGGGGAGTTGACGGCGCGGCCTGGAGTAGGGGGGAGGGGCTGTCACAAGAACAGTCTTTGTTTCGACGCGGGGGGTGGTGAAACGGGGCGAGAGAGGGGCGGGAGAAAATATCACCGCCGCCGTCGCGCAAGACACCACTTATTTTATTTTTTACCCCCGCGGGGGAAATTCGTTTTGGGAAACTTGAATTTGTAATTCGCTACCCTTTAAATGTACACACAGTTAGGACGTCTATATTCAAAAGAATTTAGGTAAAACTATGGAAAAACACAATGTAATTGAATATTAATTTTACCATCATATTCAATCACCAATGACTCGTTCAATATCTCGATTTTGAGAATTTTTTACTTCTTCATAAGTCTATAATCTAAGTTACAAAAATATATTAACATTCAAAACTCATATGAAATGCATGCCCACAAACAGAAACGTGTATGTTCGCCCTTACAAATGCTGAATGTGTACTTGCAAATTAAAACCAAACGGTGTATTAGCCGCGGGGATCAAGACAGGTTATTTGGAACCGGATTACGCTGGTTCGAATCCCGCGACGATAACTTCGACCCTAGTTCAACAGATGCCGTTGTAAAAAAAAAAACCTCAAATGAACATAAACCCTGCAACTTTTGCCGACCGTCCCTGAAACAGGGGTGATATTCCCAAAGTGAATCATTTTTTACAGTACAGTTACAGGTCAGCCTCATAACAACCTATATGAAATGTTTAATATAAAATTTATGTTACAAATGTGACATTTATGTAGGAGCGCTGTGAGGTGTGATTCACATGCAAACAGCGCTCACTAAATAAATCATCCATGTTGATATTATTACATAAATGATAGGTAAATCGACACATTAATTTTATACATTAACTTGATTGTTTCTCACTCAGTTGTTTACCTCACAGGCTTTGTTTTTACTCTATTTACTTTTTGACATACCAGTGAATTCGACATGCATTTCTACGTTTTGGTACCCACAATTCAAAGCGATTTGATCCAATTTGTTTATATTTCATGTACGTTAAAGTTTACACGAGCCAGGTGAGATAAAGACATATAAGCCAAAAGTTCACATAACACTGCGTATAATAGGTGCACTAAATTATAACTAATATTCAAACTTTGTCCCGCGATAGACCCTCATCATAATCATCATCAAGAGTGCCCTTTACCCTGAGTATAAAACGGTCGCATCCAGAATGTATGGATAGTTAAACAGCGCCAATAGTGAGCGTTATAGTTTACACACATTTTTTTGTTAATACGTAAACAGTTACACGGCTTAACATGAACGTGACGGAAAATCGTAACTAACGCCGTCATCTTATGTAAAATGACGCTTTTGAAAGTTCAACGTAAAGTTAGCTGACTTGTTGTTTTGTTGAAGAAAAACAAAGAATATCCATCGATTTATTTTGGCGTACAATTCTTTAATTCCATGCCAGAAGGCTACGGTTCGATCCCGACCGTATAATAAATGATTCTGGTTTCGGTGTTTATTTTAAGCCCAAATTAACATGAAAACTAGCCCTTTAATTTTTTGTGAAACCATAATTTCAAATAAAGTGGTTCACGTAAGGCCGGCCCCCTTACCAGCAAAAATAAATACCATTGAAGGCAACCAGCCCCCTTTGGGGATAATGTAATATCTTTTTCTATAAGTACCACTTCAAATGAAGATCGGTGAAAATAATGGCAATTTTTTGACGATGTCCTTCGACTTCCTTGGGTTCTTCTCCCCTAAATATTTCCTAGAACGATAAGATGGAGAAGGTGGTATTTTTCATTCTTCAAAAGGTGACCATTAATACATCAGCTTTCTCTGTTTGATGGTTGGCAGAAGTTTTCAGTGGTATTCATGCGTCGGAGGACTTATTCGTTGGTAACCCGATCATGCGTGAGAGGCGAAACATTTTCCGGTAAGCACTCATTTTAAATACTTATATTCAGCTCTTCAGTGCCTGTATATGTGCTGATTAGTTGTGATTTTTTTTGCGATTTAGTCACTTTTCACCATTGCAACAGCGTCCTCCTTATATCTTACCTCCTTCATCTACGTTCAGCTCAATCCGTGTACGTCTTAACCATTGATTTATGAAATATGTGAACTAGAAATTATTTAAACGAAAATAGACAT
This sequence comes from Agapetus fuscipes, assembly GCA_951799405.1. Lineage (NCBI taxonomy): Eukaryota > Metazoa > Arthropoda > Insecta > Trichoptera > Glossosomatidae > Agapetus > Agapetus fuscipes. Next base: position 8,360,189 of record OX637349.1, read on the forward strand.
TATAAATCTGTTTCAACTTACTTACGAAAATGGACATTAGTAAGAAAGAGAACAAAAAACTTCACAGTTGCATTTCCATGTGTACAAAAAAAACTCGGGCGAATGTAAAAATGTTCCATGCGAATAATAATGGCTGCCAGTTGACAGATAATACGCGTTATAAAATATTGTGATCGCTAAAATTGATGAATTTGAAAGCAAAAAGGCATTATTTTAAGACAGTATGGCATGTGCATAATTGGGTTATTTTGTATGACTACACCACTGCAACGTTTGACAGGACTGAGACAAATGTGGGCTATAGTATGTTTCTATGCAGTAAATTAATTTCTGCTCTTCTCTGTTATTACTCAATGGTCTTAACATGTGTGCTGAAGATAAACTTAGTGTTTTGTACTCGGGTTGGTGGAGAGGGCATCCATCTCTCCATCTCCTGGGAAGGTGTGTGCGGGGTAAGGTCCGCATGCAGATTTATGTTGGTCCCCGAGGGACCGGTCGGGCGGGGCATTTGTCCGGCCCGGGGACGTCATCAATAACGCCGCTGACCTCTCGCCTCACCTCCCCACCCTACACCTGAGGTCACAACGAGCATCTTCATCATAAACAAACAGGCTCAAGCACCAACAACATAATTCGTAAAAAAAGTTTTAATTATAGTCAGTGTTATGGCAGGGGGTCAAGTCGCTGTTCTTGACTAGCGTATTTAGAACGGATTAACTTTGGTTCGAATCACATTTGGCCCATTTTAACAAAACTTCAACCCTGGTTCAATATATGCCATTGCATACACACAAGCTTCTGCCTTCGTATGAAGACACCTGGTCAAACAAAATAGGTTGGTGAATTGCATTCCTCTTCACAAATCTATTTAAAAATAAGTTAAGTAAGTTTATCCATGCAAAATAAGATCTAACCCGTATTTTTGTTCTAATAAATCTAATGAATAAAGTCCTCAAAGTCTCAGCTTAAGTCTCGATCTAGTAATAAACACCAGAGACAGTGAATCGATGGATTATCAGACATGCAGCATCAGATTTGGTCGGTATAAAATCTATTGGTTAACATAACGGTTCCTTGACTTATAGGTTGTTATGAAGCTGACCACTAATACTGTAAAAATTGGTTCACGTTGTCAAAGTCACTCCTGTTTCAACGAAGGGCGGAAAGGTGACAGGGCTTATGTTAATGTGAGATTTGGCCTATATTTTGTAAGTACATATGCAGCATGAGTAAACACAAACTTAAAAATCTATATAAATAATAAATCTGCTTGTGGGCATTTGCAACTTATATTTTTCTCCTAACTTTCTATTTAAAAAACAATGATCCATAGCTCATCTACGTATTGAATGTTTTTGAATAACTCTGTTCGAGACCAGTGTAGAGCGATGTTTCCAATCCAGGGATGAGAGATCCATAAAAGTACATAATGTATAAATAGGCAATAAAGGGCAAATGCCTTGAGCTTACAATTAAGATGTGGAATCAAAAATAGCGTGCGAAAATTAATTCTATTCGAAAAACTCACTTACAAACACATATCCCATACGTGGCTGATATAAACTAATTCTCCTTACTTGTAAAGATAAATAGGCTGCACCGGCCAGTGTAACCTTACTGATAAGGAATCAAAGTATATGTAGGTACTAACGTTAATAAATTTAAATTACACTTTTTGTATGTAAACGGTATTGAAAAGCGCTACGCTCTACGATGTAAAGTTCTACGAGGAACAAAACAAGAGTAGGTATATATGTATGTATGTAGGTACTGAAACTCTCCGCTTCAGCGCACTCCGTAGCACGCACTTTAAAAAGTTATGAATGAAACCGTAGCTCGGGGGTTGGGTCGGGGGGTGAAGGGGGGAGGGGTATTTTTTACGTCACTTTACCAGTTACGTTTGTTATGCCCCTCCCTCGGTATAATATAATATCATAGCGAGCACGTGACTGTGTGGGTGGGTGGGGGGAAGGGAGGGTAGGTTTCCAGTGTCGCCCCCTCTGCTGCCGCTACTAATGCTTTATGGCTTATTTATTCCGCACGCCGCCAGTGAAAGTTGAGATTGTTTGTTTTTATGGCGGGAATGAAAATGCTGGAAAGTTTTTTTGCTGCTCCCCTCGGGTCAAGGTCATGCCCACTTGCATTCTCTGATGTTATTCATTTGAATGAATCTGTTGATAGGTCTCCGCTGCTCTTGTATTTGTAATGTGCTTATTTATCGTCATTAGGCCCGGTATATTGAACTGCAGTAATATTTTAGTTAACTATTACTTGAACTTTTATTCAAAATACTCAATCTCGAGTTAACTAAAACCGAACATTACCAAAGTATGAAACCACGCTCCCAAATCTTGGAAATAATTAAAATGCTATTCAAAAGCTCTAAAACAAACAACTATTCATAAAAATCATATGCTTAACCTTTATTAAGATAGAAAACGAGACAAAAAATGTTCAGTTTGCAACAATTTTGATGTATCCTTACATTAAAAAAGAACAGCTGTTGTCAGTGAAGCGCCGCCATCTTGAAAATCGAAAGTTACATATTTACTGGCGAAATTCCGTGAGTGAAATATTATGATGATTTAACTAAAATTGCATTTTAGTTAACTTTACGATACTTCAAAATACCGGGCCTTAATAAGATAAATTTAATGTAAGTATATTACACCAATTTTTAAAACCTGAAAGCAAGTTATAACAAAACGAAGGAAAATTCTGAAAATTCATTAAGATAAATGAGTTGCATGGAACCAAATGCAGTCTATATAATCGTTAATCTAAGTTGCAAAGATATGTTTCATTTAAGATTTATATTAAATGTATTCCCACAAACAGACACGTATAAGTTCGCGCTTGCACATGCCGCATGTGAACCTACAACATAAAAACCCAAATCCCAAATGGACACACACCTTGCAACTGTTGCCGCCCTTTCCTGAAACAGAGGTGACATTAGCAAAGTGAACCATTTTCTAAAACATGGGTGATCAGCCGCATATCAACCTATAAGTCAAGGAACGGTAATCTAGTTTTTTGTTTCTAAAATGAAATAAATATGACTTAACACAGAGAATGCTTTCTCTTTGTGTGTTACCATTCTATTTATGTCACTTTTGAAAAAAATAACTTACTTTGTATCCACTCTAAAGAATGTATAACCATAGGTATACATCGATGATAACCATACATAAAACTGATTAAAGTTTTTTATGTGAATCACACAATCAAACAATTGCCGTGTTAAGGGAACAAGCAAACAAATATTTTGCTATTGGTCACGAAGGACAAAAATCAATTCGAGGTGTGACGCTTGTCCGCCGAGAAAAAAAACTCTTTTCAAATTTCTGCCATTAATTTCAAGACCGATCCATTAATTTGACATTTAATAAAATTTGTATTTCTGAAGGTCGGTACATGAGTAAAATAGTTAGAATGTCTACACTGGAAGAAGTCTTGGGGTTTTGGATTTTCTGTGAAATTTCCATGTTGATCCATGGCTATTTACTCTCAGCCTGTACCTATAGGCTTTACCTGTATTTGGCAAGGCTGTACATACATAGATCTTATATACAATACAGGTACGTTAGACAAGGACATGCAGTATTATCCAGAGTCCAGAGTCAACGCCAGACTAATCACCGTACTCACTAATCTTACTAACACTTCTCTTAGGCCTCACTAGGAGTGCTTAGGATGGTATTTATTTATTGACCATCGTAATATAAAAAAAACTTAACTAAGCTACACATATAGTTTAACTTCTTGCAGCGTTTTCTCCGAAGGGATAGCGAGTGGACCCTTTTATTTCTACAGGTATAGGGCCGGCCCTACACGACCCACTTCAGTTGAAGTGGGAGTTTCCCAGCTCTCGAAGGGGCTGGTTCTCATTTCTTGTGAAGACTGAGTAAACCTTTCCGGTATTTTTATTTTGAGTTTGAAATAAACACTGAAATGACGCCCTCGGTTAGCTTTGAACCTGAGCTCTCGGCATGGAATGCAAGCACTCTACCAACTGAGCTATCAAGTATGTATATACGTTAAATAAACAAATAATCTAAGCGCTAGTGAAGCCTAAGGAAAGTGTTGGTAAATACGGCGCGGCGGTAAGACTTCTAGGCTGGTCACATTTAACATTAAAATCGTAGGCTAACGGAGAGCTTACTTTCTTTGTTTTATATATTATGTTGCTAGGACTACTACCATTAGTTTATATTCATGTTTGCACATTCTTAAGACCTATGCTACACTACTATAGGGTGATCAAAAATTTCGCACGTTTTTTTTCGTAGAAGTTTTAAACTAGAAGTTCCACTTACAGGGTTATTAACAAAACGTTTGATCCGTGGCCCATCCATGGATCATTTTTTTGTATTGAAAATTACACGTTAGGTGACGGTTGAGCCATGGATTTTCTGTGTGTGAATAACACCGCATAGATTAAAATTTGGTGTAAGTTCGCGCAAATATGTACGTGCTTCATGTGTATTAAAAAAATAGCCCAAATCTCAAAAGAGCCAAAATCTACGACTCCTTTAAACGAGAGTGACATTGCCTGAGATGAACCAAATTTTTACAGTATGAGAGGTCAGCCTCATACCAACCTATTAGTCGGGAAGAAAGACAAAGAAAAGCCTGAAGAGCTAAAGTCGGCTCAGACTTCGAATACTGTTGGCCTGAGTCTGTTGTATGCACATACATACAGTGAATAGATGGTTTATGTAGATATCGGTGGGTGTCTCCGGGGGTTGTCCGGCCATCGATGTCCGCGCCACTATCGATCCCCCCTCCCCTCCGCGAGGGGGCTGGGGGCGCCCCCCTCCCCCCAAGACGGCCGGACCGTGGTTATAATGCGGGGGGGGGGGCGCCGAGCCCTAAGCAAATAAGGTGGGCGGTACAGCCGCCCGCCCCCACACACACAAGGCTTCTTCATCTTCTCTACAAGACCTCATACACGAGATGGACGCCACGTTATTTGGAAGATAAATTTCGAATTAATAATAGCATAATACGTTGCTGAGGTAAGCGTATCGAATGTTCTATGAAATTTTTCAGTGGAAACTTTGTAGCACTTCATTTTAATTTCATAAACTAATGAAAAGCATGCTAATTCCGTAAGCGTAGTACATATATTTCACACCCCTTCTGCTTTCATTTTCCTCTATGTAACCAAATGGGAGAGACATCGGTAAAGTGAACCAATTTTTTCATTATATTTGGTCTGGGTCAAAGGCGTTCGAGCCTTAGTCGCCTTCATCCTCCGCCTCCAACTCCGCCGCCCAGCTCGCTGCTTCTAAAAGCTGAGCCGCAAATATATTTGGTTTATTTCTTTAAAGCGCCGATTTCATAAAAAAATATTTAAAGGTCCTTGAATTTCTGGGTATGACTTTTCAAACAGGTGCGTCTTCAGCTTTCTCCTGAAGTTTGCCCTGTCTCTTTCATTTTTAACCTCAACCGGCAACTCGTTCCAAGCCATTGGCCCCAAAACAGAGAACGCCCGATCACCGAGCCGAGCTTGCATCAGCTGGCCTTCGAGTATTGGTGCTTGTAGCTTGCTTGTGCAACTTCCGCATAATTGGCGTGATATGGGAGTACTTTGATGTTCCGAAAATCAGTCATCACAGATTGGAACTTGCTCATCTGCTCGTTAGTCTGTCCAGCGTACAAGGTGCTGCAATAGTTGACGCATTCTTCCCCACTTCATCCCTCCATCTTAGTCTGGATCTTCCCACTTTTCTAACCCACGAGGCAATAAATAAACATTATAATCTTTTAATTCCGCCACCTGTTTCCATTTCGAACTCATCCAATGAGAAATACATAGAGGCAATGTCAGAGTTTCCATACGTGTTTTGGTTAAACGCTATGGTTGAGTTTAAACGTAAAGTTTTACACTTGACGTGCTGTAATAGGTTAGTTTACCATCCTACGTAACTACAGTGTGTATAGGTAGAGGCTGCTGAGTGTCCGCCTCTCGCAGATGAATATTTGAGTTGGCGCCCTCGGCCGTCCGGCTTAATTGGCCGCCCTTATTCTGCCTCCCCCTCACCCCTCACCCCCCCCCCCCCCCCCTCCCAGCTCGGGTCCGGTCCGCGCAATCAATGTCTTATCTGCCCCTTGCACGCCGAACCCTCCCCCCCCCCCCCCCACACACATAAACCACCCTACCCCCACAGCGACCGGCTAACAGGCCTACATTGCCTACGCCGAGTACAGAGTGCCTACGCCAAGTGGTGGGCCTATAAAAGCCTGTGGAGACTACGCCAATCGTAGCTGTGTGGTACCTACCCGTAGCTAATGCACATCGAGTTTACAGCCTTAACTCTTTGGATACTGAAGAAATGGTGAAGGAACAAATTGCTTGCGGTGAGGTGCCGTCTGTATAATTAGTAATTAAAAATAAAATATTGGTAAGCTAACAACGTAGCCGGTAGGGTGACGTCTCAATTTACTCCAACGTAAGTATGTGGCGAGTGAATATTTATTCTTACAGGCAGCTACCACTTCAGTTGAAGTAGAAGTTTCTCAATGCGCGGTAGATTTTTTTTTGGCGGAGAGATTGCAAATGTGGAAGGAGGAATGCCCGGAGAGCTTTGTGCAGCCTGCAGAGAGCCTACGTCCAGGAAAGAACCTCGAGTGGCCCGTGTGGAAATCCATGAACAGATTGAGGACCAATGTTGGAAGAGCCCGGGCCAACATGCTGACCTGAGGATTTCTGGGACGGGAGGACTCTACACTATGTGAGTGTGGAGCTCAGCAAACAATGGAGCACCTGCGGTGTTGTCCCTCCTGTCCGACAAGCTGCTCCATGGATGATCTCTTTGCGGGAAACCAAAGAGCTGTAGACATTGCTCGTTACTGGGCCAATACGGTGTGAAGCTGACACGAAGAAGAAGAATGCGCGGTACTCATTTCTTGTGAAACTAAGTAATCTTTGCCGGTATTTTATTAAGAGGTATAGAATTTTTTGGTTAAAGTAAATTTCAACTTGATTATTTAAAAATTCACGAGCGATAATTACTATTATATCCTCCCGGCTTCCTTCCTGCTACTTGCCCTTTGAAATTCGCGAGGAGGGTGCATACTGCATACGGTAATACGGTATGTGCCTACCTCGTCACGAATCAAGTATGGGTGCATACATACTTGCGTGTGCACTGCTGAACTTTGATGCGGGCATGCATTCCGTGTAATCATATGTCCATAATCTAAGTTGCAGGCACATTTTAAGAGCAGAGTTTGAAGATTATTCATTTTGTCATGGACAGCTGATGTAAGTTAACTTTAGGTTCTTTCAGATAGTTGAGCAAAGCTTCGACATTTGGGCAGTATCGCAAATACAAATTATAGCTTCTTGGGGGAGGGATGGGGTAGGCACGCAATTTCCCCTAGGGGGGGCAAGACATGATCGAATAATGGTAATTTTAGTAATTGCAATACAATTTAATAACAATTTTGGATTATTTAGGTTGATTTTTCTCTATGACTAACTGGCTCTTCCTGGGTACGCCCATGTATTGGGATACAATATGATGTACGTTTTTTTTGCGGACGGCTGAGAATCGAGCCCTTGAGCTTTTAGAGTCCGAAGCGCTAACCACCAGACTACGGACCGGTCATTAATGAGCATTCAAAATTTAGGGCTTGATTGCAAATAACTGGATTTGCAGAGTGAGTGGAAGAGAAGAGCATGCATGAAGACAGTGATGAATACCGGGAAAACAAATGAAGTGGTCAAGTATAGAACAAACTGGAAAATAGATCTGAGGAGATACTGACCACCCCTGTTGCAAAAAAAGGCGGCAGGATTTGTAGGGCTAAAGTTCTTTTGAGATTTGCGTCATGTTGTAGGTACGATAATGCAGAACGTGTTTAAATATGAATCTTAGATAGTAATACACCCACTCGACTAAATGAAAGATTATAGAAACCATCAGCGTGATTTATCGCGAAATGAATTGATACTTATTTATTATTTTGTTTTTAATTTTCAGATACCTTAGGCCGGTAGGAGCGCGCGTTTCCTTTTCATCTACCGAACACCTCTCGTCCTGTAATTAACGACATCTGCCACGTAGCTACAACAGGTACCTATCTAAGTACCTCGGGGTCAAACAACGACCACTTTTAATCTAATATCTTGTACTTACATGTACTCGTGTCAGACATTTTATTCATTCGAGGTGCATTAATTTTACGTGATAATCGACCAAAACTTGAATTAAAGAATCGAAGATTAGAATTGATACTAAATTGCAAGAATAAGTGATCAATAAACAAATTATGAAACGTAGGTACAGGACACAAATTCAAGCAATAATTTTTACTTTGTTGTATGCAGTATCTATAAATGTCCTGGAATTTTCAGCAATCCATGTTGAAAATTTCTATTTTTCCTGAAGTGGATTTTGCAGTAGTAAAATGTCAAATAATCAGCGATCACATTTTGGTAACATAAAACTATACAAGCACGACTCACATGTATATTTCGCGGCCAGATATATGCGGCATGGTGTTATTAATTGAAATGTGTTTTGCATAAAAAATATATTTGAGGATAAACATTGCATTTTTACCGTATTGCCATGGAAGCAGCTTGAGGATTGAAAGTGAATGAAAAGGTCAAACTTCTGAGAATCGAGCAGGTAGTTTTTTTCGATCACAAAGTATACTAATCCTGCACGAACTGTAAAAAACAATATTTTTTTTATTGACTTATAGGTTGGTATGAAACTGACCACCCATACTATAAATAATCATTCACTTTGCCAATCGCACTCCTGTTTCAGGGAAGGTCGGCAAAAGTTGCAGGGCTTATGTCCATTTGAGGTTTGGTTTTAATTTGTATGCACACATGCAGAATGTGTAGGCGCAGGTCTCTCAAGCTAATGCTTAGCGTTTATAATATGTCTGCATGTCACGCTGAAGCAACCACTGAAACTACATATTATGTATTCTTATTTCCCTAGGCTTAGTAAGGCCTCACTCAATATTAGCTGTACTGTGAATAGATTAGGGGTGTAGAGTCTAATATTCTAGGGGTATTTCTATGTTATGTCGGGTAGGTATATGTAGGTATATCCAGTATCCTCTCCTAGAGGGTATTATCGTGTAGCGTGCGCGAATTGAGATGCCCCCCGGGGGGGTGGTGTGGGGTAGTGAGAGGGGGGCAGGGGGGGTAGGAATGGACAGGAGACACGACAGACCAGCCCGGCCTTTGTTCTTCGCGGATGTGGGTGCGGCGAGGGGTGGGAGGGCGTGAGGGGGAACGGACAGCGGACGCCCGCGGGGTACCTAACCCCAGGCAGGGCTGACAAAACACATACACAATAATAATAATTTTATCACCAAGAACATCTTAAGAAATATTTATTTTGGAGAGTGTAATTAAATTGTAGGATTTAAAAAGCGTAATCATTGGAAGAGCTGAGTATATTGTAGATCGTATATACAAACGATGTTATGAAAATTAATAATTTAAGAATTAAAAAACTTTTTTATTTAAAAAACACATAGTTTTTATTTTCACATATGAGTTATACTGCCTAAGCGCTGTCGAACCTGCTCGGTTCATCATCAGAGGCTAACTAAAATTAATAATATTATCCGAATGTTTGAGGAAAAAAATATTAACTTTACCAAAGTGAAACTTTTTTCTAGGAAAAGCGGGAAGAGTTGCAGGGCTTATGTTTATTTGAGATTTTGGTTTTCATTCTGTTTGTATTGTAAGCGTGCAGCAAGATTTGCTGCGCGCTTAGTGTATGCGCGAACATACACATGATCGCGCTTGTGGTTATGCATGAAATATGAATCTCAAATATTATTACAACTGTGTAGCTGATTACACAGGTCTACAGTGATTTTTCTGTTTAAGGTTAAGATTCATTTTAACTGCATTCCCATAAGCAGACACGTATAAGTTCACGCTTGTACATGCCGCATGTAAACCTACAATATAAAAAACCCAAATCTCGAATGCACATACACACTGCAACTCTTGTCGACCTTCCCTGAAATAAGGCTGACATTAGCAAAGTGAACATTTTTTTTAAAGTATGGGTGGTCAGCCTCATACCAACCTGTAAGTCACAAAATAATTAAAGGAATACTTTATAATATTGAAAAATATTTTTGTCAGCCCTGCCTGGACACATAGCGGTTCGCGGAGGAAGAGCCGCCAAACTTTAGCGCGGGGGTGCTGTGGCGGGGGAGCGGAGAGGGGGGGGGGGGGGTTTAGCGCTCGAGGGGGCTTCATCTGGACACGTGAAACCCAAAACGTGCCCCCCGAACGCCTGCGGAGATGGGGGGAGCGGGGGAAACGATCTTCGACGGGGAAAGGAATCATTATCTCCCTCGAGAAGATAAGCGCTTTCATGTGTCGGCTTTAAATTTTCAATATCACGCGATTCTTTTACATAAGAGGCTCGCGGCATGCTAGGAGATACTGTTTTCTGTGGCGTACGCTCCTATCTTCTCCATGTTGATGTATCTAGTCAGTTGTCTGCTTCTTTCGGACTTGGGAAATAACAAAGGACAAGGAACCAAAGACAAGATGACCATAGACAGAATGTTCAACGACACAATTTCCACCCGACCAAACATCGATGGACATTTTGTCGCGTGGACATTCTGTCGGTGGACATTCTGTCGCGTGGACATTCTGTCGGTGGACATTCTGTCGCGTGGACATTCTGTCGGTGGACATTCTGTCGCGTGGACATTTTGTCAATGGACATTGTGCCGGTGGGCATTCTGTCAATGGGCATTTTGTAGTGACACGAGCTACAACGCCAGTAGGTAGGTATACTTTAAAATGACTTTCGTCGGTACACACAGACTTTCACCTTATTTTCTAATGAGATCTGCACATGAATTGACATTGACAAAATTTCGACTTCACCCGGTCGGGTTGCTAAGGAAAAGGTGAAAAAATTTTTTTTTATTGGTTGCTAAGGACATTCGTCCCATGAACAAGGCGACTGACGGTTACTCGCCGAGAGAAAAAAGTGCTGTCCGTTACAATATTTTTTATCACATTTAATACACATATGTATGTACATATTTATTATCTATTTTTTGGTATGTGATAAATTCAACCACTTCCCACAAAGCTCTGCACTTTTTATACAAGCATACAAGTGATAAGCCCTCACCACCTGACTGGTGTTTTTAAAATATATTTTGTTTAAAATGCCCAACATGTCTCCACAGTTTTGATGTGCGTTCCACGCCCCACCCCTCCCATTGTTCATCCATCAGCCATGTCGATCTCGCGCCCGTAATCAGTAGGCTGCGATAATAACCCTGAACACGCGAGGCTGTTATTGGAGACGATGGCCCCGCGGCCTGTTGTCCTCATCTCAGCTAATGTAAAGACCCATGGGTAGGTCCATCGAGGGAGCCAAAACTAGCTGATGCCAAAGAAGCACACTATGGGACATAATATGATAATTCTCAGCCAGATCTGTCAAGCGCAACACAATACTATCAATAAGAGAAATCCTGTTTTTTTACACTCTCCGCATTGTGTTTCGACATACAATAATCACACATGAGTTGCAAAGATAACTGAAATTCAAGGCTCATATTGAATGCACTCTCAGTCTCTCACAAGCATACTCATATAAGTTCGCGCTTACACATTCTGCATGAAGTAGGTGTACGTACAAAATTAACCAAATATTACATAAACATCAACCTTGTAGCTTCTACCGCCTTTCCGTGAAACCGGGTCGGCATTGGCGTAAGTGTACCAAGTATGTACAGCATGGAGATCAGCTTCATACCAACCTAATTATCTAAGGAACATAAATATGCATTTTTTCTTTAAAAATTAACAAATTCACCTACCAAAAAAAATTAAATGCGTGAAAAGTTCTGTGCAGGGATGATATGATGCTTACAATGCAAGTAAGTTTTCTAGCATCTCTCATACTTGCCTGTTAACACTAAAGTCACACTCGGAGCATCTGCGTTCTCTTTCTTACAAAGAATGACATGTTTACGTTGGTTGAAACGCATATTTAGCATGTTCTCGTATTCGTGTATATTTCAATGGGTTGATCAGTGGCCAGTGCCAAGCTGCGTTCGCAGTAACACCCGATCATTAGCTGGGATGTTGATTTGGAATCTCGCGACCGGAAATGGTCGCTCCTGGCACCGCCCCCTCCCTGCCCCTTCTCCAGCCCGCCACACAACACTACAAGTCTCAGATAACAGACACGAACATTGTACACCCGCAGAGCAACTATGTAAGCTAAAGCTTTTGTTATTGGGTGTGTGAGAATAAAGCAAAATGGAATGGTCGACAGCAAAATGTCGATACGCGCTGGTTCATTCTGATTTCATTTTGATAAACGTTAATAAAAGGTCCTTATAATTAGTTCACAATAGAGACCAAATTACAAATGAAGAGGTTCTCCAAAGAATATTCGAGAGGCGTGCAAGATGGAAAAAACCTTTTCAGTAATAACAAAAACTTATAACCTGTTCCTTCTGGAACAAGGCCTACAACTCCTACAAGGGTAACCTAACTCACGATAAACGTGTCGGAAGATAGTTGCTCTCTTTATCTGTGAAAATAAAGAAAATGCATAAGTACACCAATAATATGACAGCACTGTTGACTTCCCACATTTTTGCTACATTATAATCAGTAGCCCGATAACCCAGGGCGGGTCTTAGCCTCCTTGATTAACTGCAGCCACCGCTGCTTGTCCAACGCCTTTCTCCTCCATACGCATACTTCTACCCCACTGCAGTCTGCCACTATTTCGTCCAGATACTTTGATCATCCCACTATCATTTTGTCCTGGCTCTGATGGTCCATTCGCTGGATGTGACCCAGCCAATACAGTCTGCTGACTATAATTGACTGGACCAAATCAACTTCTTGATACAATGCGTTTACTCGTAGCTCGGAATTATATCTTCTATCCACTTTTTTGCATTAATTTTAAATTCTCGTAATTCATCTAAATTTCAATTGTGATTTGGGTCCATAAAATGTGAAACTTCATGTAACGGTACTTGATTTTATGGCGTCAGATGGGGCACAAAAAACACACAAACATCGGAAGGGATTGGGACTCGACAATGGTGGTGCGGGTGCGCGCCCGAAATGTTGATAATAATAGCTGACAGGCGATATTAGTTTGAAGAGTTTATTTGTGATTTGGGGAACGCAGCTAGCTGGATGTACCCACAGAGCTGGTAATATACGACCCTATCGTAAATCTAGGAATCCGGTCGCTGTACCTACCCGCTGCCATCCTGACCACCGCGGAGCCTACTACTAGTGCCCGAGGAATGTCGCAAATTAAGGTTTTGACTTCGTGTATTATGGCTCATTAATTACAAGGTAAGATATGATTCCAAGCGATAAATGGCTTTTAGAATAATGTAAGAGTTCGTATACCTACCTACCTGATGATGGTCTGAGGACTGAAAACGTTTGTAAACTGTAATATTTACAAAAATAGTGAAAATAAAACAGTGCTTCAAACAGGGTTTTTTCTCTTTTTAGTTAATATTTCACAGTGTTAATACGCAAACATAAAAAATATAATTTGTGTTCAAATTGTGACAGTTATGGGTATTTTCTAAGTATTGTAATTCCTGTAAACAATCTACAGACAAAAACAGTTATTATTTATTGAACTGTTAGAGTAGAGTTAACTTTAGAGATACAGAGATACACATGTACCTACCAATTTACTTATGAGGTTCACTTTCCGAGGACACACACGACAGGTATGCATATTTTGCGTATTAAAGGACTCTCTTTCCAGATGTTGAACCAACAACAGTGTACCATTTTCTTCCAATATGAATTTTCAGCCTCACATCAACCTCTTAATTTATGGAAAGAATTTCCGAACAAAAGAAATATCTTCAATGGGTGTAACCGTGTAAACAATCTCTATAATCTATAATGTAAGTTAAAAAGATACATTAACGTATAAGAGTCGTATTTAATCCATGCCCAAAAGCAGAGTCACAAGTGAAAGTTCGCTCTAAAAAAACAAATCATGAACTGTGATCATGAACATAGACCTGCAACTTATGCCGCTCTTCCCTGAAACAAGGTCCATATGAGTCCATATGAAACTATACGTCAAAGAATAAAATAACACTTAGGTGGCTGTATTAATTGTCTACAAATGCGAAGTCGAAACCTTCGCGCGGACTTGCCTTTTTTTATGGATTCCATTTTGACAGCGAGACGTGACGCGTAGAATAATATGCAGCGATTGTTCCCCGAAACCAATAATATCTTATACCTCGGACACAACCCAACGCGGTGCATGCAAGATAAAGCGAGGGACATCGGCCGTTGATTTTTTGTAGATTTAATTGTTTTGGAAAGTTGTTTGTGTAAGCGAGGCGAGCCTAATCTATTGTTTTGTTTGAGTATCGAGGTTTCCATACTGGGAACATGTGTCGGCCGACCTCGACAGGGGATGTTTCTATTTGTTGTTGGCATTCCGATGCGCATTGCGTGGTTGCCAAAGTTAAATCGTCACAGCGAATGCAATGAACTTTTAATAATCTAAGCTGCAAAGATATGTTAACATTTAAGGCTCATATTAAATGCATGCCCACAGACAGGCACGTGTAGGTTCGCGCCTACACATTCCGCATGCGTGCATACAAATAAGGAAAACCTCACATACACATAAACCTTGCAACTCCTGCCGCCTTTCCCTGAAACCGGGGTGGCAATTTCAAAAGTGAACCGATTTTTACAGCACGGGGGGGTCAGCCTCATACCAACCTATCAGTAATAATAATTATGTATAAAAAACCATTAATTCAACCGATGCATATTACATGATCGGAAGACCCGTCATGCAAAACTGCCAACGTGCTTTGTTCAAATGTAATTTTAGTTTTATATGTTTTTAAATTGAATCAACTGGGTTCAGAACCCTTGTATAAATTGCATAAATTCTCCTCGATCTCTTGAATAGAAAAACAAAATGTATGAAATCTAAGTCACTTGCTGTCGGTGCTTCTGTATCTTCCATTTTTCTATTGACGCGATGGCGGGGAGTTTACGCAGTGTTTTATAGTTTATCATTTCTTATGCAGGCTGAGTAAACCTTGCCAGTTCTATGGTTTTCGTCGGATTATAAATAAATACAAAAATCGAGCCCTAGCCTCGGCATTAATCGTTCTGCCAACTGAGCTATCAACCGAAAAAATAGACCTTAAAATGCCGATAAGGCTGTAATTTAATCCATAGAGCCCTAAAGATAGCCCTCTGACTTTGAACACAAGCTTCTAGAAACTGAGCTACTGACCGAAATGACAAATCTTGAAAGGCAGATAAAGCTTTCTGTTTCATGTATAAATACGCAGCAAGCTCTAAAGTGAAAAAGACGTACATGACTAGGCTGCTTCTATTTGTTTTTCTTCTTAAACTGTCTGTCTGTGTGCTCACAATAAAAGTCCATCTAATTAAAATGATCAGCCGTCGAGGGAGGAGGGGGGCGCAGTCTGCCTGTAAAAAGAAAAAGTTGTCTTTAGCAGTCTCCCCCTCGTTCCCCCCACGCTTGGGCTGTAGAGGGGTGAAGGGGAGAGGTCCCCGCGAGGGCTGCACGCGCCGCGAGATGGAAACAATCCCGCCAAGTATCCGCGGGTGGAGAGGGGGGAGGGGGGCAGACGCCCACCTACCCACCCCCAACAACCAATCAATAAAGGCCGACTGCACCTCAGGCCCAAAAAGCCCCTCAATTCTCTAAAGTCTCAAATTTCAATCCTTGCGATTGCTAGTCTGATTCTAAAATTCTTTATCGTCATGAAATGTTTCCTCGCCCGTCCTCTCATAAGCCACGTTATGCCTGCGAAACCTGGACTCTGACAAAGTGTGAGCAATAAGCTTCCTCAGCATCTTTTCTCTGCATTATTAAAACAGCCTAAGCCAGGGCTGCGAAGAAGATACAACTCTCAACTATGCGACGTGACGTCTAAAAGTCAGCAAACTGCATTGACTGGGTCACATCCAGCAAATGAACTTGGGATCAGAACCTGGAAAAGATAGTTGTGATGACGGATCCAAAGGGGCGCCGCAGGACAGTGGGAAGAGGCAGATTAAGGTGGCTGGCTGAGGTGTAATAGACTGCCGTGGTGTGGTAGGAGAATGATACTGAAGGCGAAAGGCAATTTAAACAAAAATAGAGCTCACTTAAAATTATGCGAATTCGTACTTCCTTGACTTATAGGTTGTTATGCGGCTGACCACCCATAATGTAAAAATTGGTTCACTTTGCCAATGTCACCTCTGTTTCAGGGAAGGACGGCAAGAGTTGCAAGGCTTATGTTCATTTGTACGCATATCGCTTTAAAGCATCATAAGGAATTTTATTAGTGTAACTAGGTTTATTTCTCGTCACCTTAGTGCTTGTTTGTCTCATCTCCAACAGAGGTAATTTCACATGAGCAATGTTTGTATATGTACTGGACCAATGTGTCGAATGAATGCAGGAAATCGATTTTGAAAATATTAAAAACAACTCTCACATTATCGTGTATTCTGTTTTTTTCTTAGCTCAGATTGTGTAGAATTTCATTTAAAGGTCGTCATTGAACCAAATGGTAGATAAGCCAACCGAGCGCGGAGGAGGGGGACGTTATATTAATGGTGAATCCTTAGAAATACACTCGACACCCTTGGCTTTAGGATAGAATTTAAAGTAATCAAAAACTTCTCCAAAAGTAGTACACATACCAAGAACAAAAGAGTTAAAAAAATATTTGCCGAAAAAGTTTTAAACATGACGTCACAGTCGTTGTTTTGACGATTATGAATGAAAAATACACCGATGACGTAGTGTGGTGTGGGCCAGTAGTTACTCGCTAACTAGGTAAAGCATTCCACGGACAATTGACTGGCTTTCCCAACTTTTCACTTTCTGTGCAATTTTCAAACTTTTCATGCGACTTTGAGAAAGTTTTCAGCCAACTTTCATGGACACCGCCCGGCCACTGCGAGTACGGATACTCGTACGTCGTACGTAGCTATATCTACGTATACAAGAGTGTGATGTACCTACATTACAATTAGTTATTTTTAATATTTATATGATTTAAATGAAGTTGTTCATAATTTCATCTCACTGAGGGTTTCCCATGAATCAAATAACTTGAACTTGATTTGAGCAGAAAATGATTTGAGCTCGATAAAATGTCTAGTAAATGATAATTTAAATTGTTTGTATCACCTAGTCGGCGCTATGGCCAAGCGGATCAAGTTGGTAACTTTAATAAGCGTGTTTGAAAATAATGAATGATTAATTGATAATGTTAATACGTTTTTCTGGCCAAGCAAAAAAGGTCGGTGAATTACATTCCTCTTCACAAATCTATTTTGTTTTTAATATAATTCAAAATTTAAAACTTTTTATGAGTAATCGGGAATAGGTTTAATGAACGTTTATGGTAAGAAGCAACATCATCATCACCACCAAATGGAGTTTTTTTTTAAGAAATTCTGTGCGGGAGACTCCCTAAATTTTAGAGACTCTAGGGGTCTATGACACTTGTTGTAGTGCCGCAGAGGTGTTTACGAGCTTTGTCGTCGCTACAAAGCGCAAATATTTAATCAAGACCCAGTTGCTGTAGGGCTAGAGGGACCTTTAGTGACCTGTCTTTGGTAAAGGAATATGAATTTTTCACCCAGCGAAGAGCGTATTTGAAAATGTTTTTTTTTGTGCTCCGCCGAGATTCGAACCCACAACCTTCCATTTACGAGTCAGAAGTGTTAACCACAAGACTACGGACCGGTCAAACCGGGACCGGGAGTTGGTACGTATGATGCTTATCATCATCCATTGTAATTGTTTAGTTTCATAATCAATGTTTCAAGTCATGTAGACCAACACGTCCATCAGTCCTCCTAGCGCATCTCAGACTATCCCAGAGTGGAATGCCGGCACTGCAACAGTCACAGCCGATTTAAGCGCGGCCAAGGGGACCCGGCGCGGTATGTACTGGCATGTATATAGGAGCGCATTAGGTGGACGGGTAGCTGGGTAGGTAGGTATGGCGGATACCTATAGCATCCAAGAACCCAGGGGGAGGGAGGCGCTATACCTAATGGCGTCGTGAGGTGGCGCGGTGGGTGTTCACAGAGAGAGAGATCTAAGTATATGTAGCGATGTACATCATTGGTTCCTAACTTTTCTTGGACCATGGACCACTTGTATCGTTTTATCGCTCACAGAGAGCACAAAGTTCAAGAATAATAATAATACCTAATACACTGTGAATATTAACATCAATATGATATGTATCTACTGATTATACATATATTCTTATCAAAGCCGACCACCCATGCTGTAGAAAATGGTTCACTTTGCCAATGTCACCCCCGTTTCAGGGAAGTTCGCCATCAGAATGCGGAACATCTGTTCTAAAATTATTTTCTATTTTGGTGTTTTATAAGTTTTTCAAAACATCCCCCTCTCCCTCAGTGGACGATTTTTATACCCTCCTTGTACCATGTACAGTACCTACATATCCGTCAGAAGGACTGACAGCACATGAACGTTCGTCGACGCTATTTATTGTTGGCACGAAGATTTGTGGCTCCTTAAAAACTTAGATTTTTGTTAATTCGAATTTTGGCTCTCCGGACTCGAAAGATTGCCAGCCACTGATTGATGCAATACTTAACATTTTCTTTTAATTTCAGGACGAAGGAATTAAATGACGGTTTACTGGGAATCCGCTGCGGATGCAGCTCAGCAAAAGAAGGCGCAAAAGCGTTTAATTCGGTTAGGAACCGCTGGTGTAATATATAGTGAGATGGCGTCGCCATGGGGGTCCACCAGGCCGGGCAGGAAGTTCGGCCTGTCGCATCGCCTCCCCCCTGCCCGCCCCCGCACCTCCCCCAGCCGCTCCCCCCGCGGCGACCGTACAGCGCGACCCGAGGCTCCTTGGCGGCAGATTGGACGCTCGGGGCACATCCTGCATCACTTCAAGTCTGCTCAAACAAAGCTGAAGAAACAAACAGTTTGCTTGCTTGGTAGCGGATCTCTGCATGGGGAAGGATGCAGCTCAGCTATTACAGGTTGGTGTCGGAGAACAGCAGGAGCTGTAGGTAAAGGGTAAAGGAGACAATAATAATACTAACAACCTAAGTTGCAAAGATATATTAACATTCAAAACTCATATCAAATGCATGCCTGCAAACATACATGTGTAAGTTCGCCGCATACAAATGCTGAATGTGTACTTACAAATTAAAAAAAAAAACTCAAATCAACATAAGCCTTGCAACTTTTGCTGACCTTCCCTGAATCAGGGGTGCCATTGGCAAAGTGAACCATTTTTTACAGTACGGGTGGTCAGCCTCATACCAATATATAACAATCCACGGGTTGAATTGGACTGAGTGCCATTACAGAAAACAAGTAGGTGGCAGATCTGCATATTAAAATAAAATCACCAATAAAATCTGAATTAATTCATGCTGATCCAATTGTAGTATCATTGTAAACATCGCTCATGGTACGGAAACGATCGTTTTGTTGGCACAAAATGCTCTCAGTTCGATCCCAAGAAGGATTCAAAACTTATTTATTATTTTCCAATTAACGTTCCATAGACGTATGATAATTTTTTTTATTTTTTTTTTATTTAAAAAAATAGATTTGTGGAAAGGAATGCAATCCACCAACCTATTTTACCTGGCCAGTTGTCTTCATGCGAAAGCAGAAGCTTGTGTGCATGCAACGGCATCTGTTGAACCAGGGTCGAAGTTATCGTCGCGGGATTCGAACCAGCGTTATCCGGTTCCAAATAACCTGTCTTGATCCCCGCGGCTATAACACCGAAATTCCAGTATTTGCATTGCAGCGTATTGCAGCGCTTCACGACGGAAGCAACAACTCAAGCAACACCTCTGCGGTACACTTCTAGGCTGACATAGACCCCCAAGACTTTCAAGAATTGGGGAGCGTCCCGCCCAGGATTCCTTAAAAAAAAGTATTGTATCCGTCGTAAGTGCTTCTCACACGATCCGGTCCTATGCAGGATCGGAAAAAAAAGCTTTCACACAAACCGGCGTGGTTTTCCAAATGATCGCATACACTTCGCCACCAGGTAGACGCTATCGAACAGGCGAAACCGGGTGGTCTGAAAAGGCACTAATGCTCACACAGCATAAATAAGTATTGCGTGGATCTCAGAAAAGTGATTCATCCAGAATTAACATGGAGCTGAGGAAATGAGACACTTACAGTATACCTTTTAGACCTGCCATTTGACGTCCGATGAACGTCGACATTACGTTGTCATCTTTTTACATAGAAAATAGCCAAACAACGTGAATCCAATTAATGAAATCTGAACCTCGACTTACCGATTCTAAAGTAAAACGGCATTATCTAATGTCGTACTAACGTACTTAGGAATAAAAAGACTTGATTAACATGGCTTTATGAACCCGGCACAATAAAAAAATCCTCGGTTTTGTGACGTCACCCATAAAAAATGAATTCCCGATAGTTTTCTAGTACACAACAATTGTGAAACTTAAGCAATTGACGGTTCGTAACGTTTGAGGCCACTGTTGCACCAAACTCCAATCAGACGAAGATCAAAATTAAGTGTGATTTCTCCCAACAAATCAAAAATTTGGTTGTACAGACGTAAGTCAGCTGATGTACATCATATTTCCTGTTCAAATTCCATCATATTATTAGCCACTTCCGAGAATATTTAACCGAGGTCCTTACCAGAATTAAGCAATCAAATTTGGTGCGTCAATCAAATATTGATTGGAGGTTGGTGCAACAGGCCCTTAGTGTCTCTTCTAATTATCTACTAAATTTTGTACTTTTAGATATTACTACCTCTAATCTGGCCAAGTAACATCACATTTTAAATGCGCTGAGTCTATTGTCTTGACTGTAATGGCATTGGTTCACTGACGAAGTGATGTGGTGCGGCATCCACCCCCTGAGGGAGCCAGGGAGGGCGGTCAAGTCGCGAGGCAGCACGGCCGCCGCCGACCGGGCAGGCCGCGACGCTGTATACTGTATAGTGTCCTACTCTGTACCGCTACATAGTACTATAGCAGACATGCCAGGGGCACAATGGGCTCTCCAAACAACTTATTTAAATTTAACAATAATTACAGCAGCATCCCAACATGTACATATCAGAGAAACACCAAAATATTAGGATGATTTATCCTGACCATGTTGTTGGACTTCGCATCAATCATCACGGGTCTAGTTGTGCGGTGTTACGTCCGGTCGATAGCTCAGTTGGTAGAGTGCTTGCATTCGATTTACCGTTTTGGTTTTTATTTCACAATCTGAAATAAAATACCAGCATGGTTTACTCAGCCTTCACAAGAAATGAGTACCAGCCCCATCAAGAGCTGGGAAACCCCTGGGTTGGTGTGAGGCTGGCCCCCTTACCCGTAAAAATAAATAGGTCCCGAATTTCCACATGCAACCCCTTCGGGGATAACGCAGGCAAGAAGTTAGACTATTTGTGTAGCTTAGTTGCAGTACGCTAGAAAACACCACTCACAAATAGGGACTCAAATCTCACATCCATTCACATGATTTACCAAATCTATTCTGACTGTAGAGTTGTAGATATTAATTCTTTAAAGTCAACCCCGCATAGCACATAGCAAGTTATTTCAAAAACAAAAATCGCAAGTTAGTGAGATCGTGATTGAAGCAGACCCTGTGGAATCCTATACGTAGACCCAGTATATCCCCCAGCACTTATAGAACCCGTAGATTACGTAGAACCTGTATATTTCGTAGAACACGTAGAATCCGTACAACATTTAGAACCCGTAGAAACTGTAAAGCTCGTAGAATCCGTAAAGCACGTATAACCTGTAGAACCCGTAGAATCCATAGATTCCGTAAAACCTGTATATTTCGTAGATCACTTAGAATCCGTACAACATGTGGAACCCGTAGAAACGGTACAAGTTGTAGAACATGTAGAACTCGTAGAGCACGAATAACCTGTAGAATTCGTAGAACCAATAGATTCCGTAGTTACCGTGGAAACTTTAGAATCCGTAGAACCAGTTTAATCTGTAGATTCCATAGAGCACGTATAATTCGTAGAACCCGTAGATCCTAGTGGACCTCGTGGAATTCAGTTGAAACCAGAGGCCAGAGCCCACCCCTGCACGTCAGAGTAACCAAGCCGTGGACTCGAAATGGATTTCAAATGTCACGACATACAACTAAGATGGAAACATGATTTCACAATTCTCAAATAATTACATAACTACATTTTATTTGTAACTTCATACCGCGTTGTATCCGAAGGTGTAGCTTGTGGCGCGTGCAACCTTTTTTTATTTTTACAGGTAAGGAGGCCGGCCAACCACTTGAGTTGAAGTAGGGGGTTTACATTTATTGTGTAGGCTGAGTAAATCTTGGCAGTATTTTATTTTGGATTTGAAATGAACACCGGAACGGGAAAATGATTTCCGACACCCTTGTTGATGATCGAACTGTTAACTCTGTGTATGGAATGCAAGCCTTCTATTGAGCTCATCAGGATCACCAGGCGAATGGAAAAAAAGACTTTTTTTTTAAGTCTAGAAAAAAAGAAAAGATAATCGTTCTACTCCCCTAGAAACTTTTCTTCTAGACATTTAAGTTTTCTTTTATATCTAATAATAGTTTAGTGTAACTTTTCTTTCCACCTCTCAATTATCTTTTTCTTGTCTTCACATTTTGATACGTGAATGATCCAAGCAGTGTAATGTATAATCTAGTTGTACAATATACATATATGGTGGTAGGTATCTATGTGAGTATTTAGGGGTAGGTGGCTAGCTGTGGGGGGGCGGGGGGAGTTAGGGGGTGTGATGTAGCCCGGGGGGGTGGGTGGGCGCGCGATTAGAAAACCGCGCGGCCGGCAGACGCCCCCTCCCTCCCCCGCCACCCAGCCACGCCACCTACCCTTGCCTACCCCGCCCGCCCGACCGTAACCAAAATTGAAGCGCAGATCTCTCGCGGACACAAGAACGCGACACAGGGGTGGAGCGGACAAAGAAAACTAAAGCAAGGGCAATTCTATAAAAAAGAATCGCATGATAGAAAAATTGTCTTCATTTAAGCAAATGAAGCACGGGGCATGTTAATATTATTGAGAATTTGATATAGCTATGATTTGATGATAGACTGGGTGACAAGTCAAGTCAAGCGGAAATCAAGCAAACTAGTGACGTAATTAAATTTAAGGAGAAAGCTGTCAGGTTCCTACTTGCACAGCGCCTCTGACATAACTGTTTTTGTTTTGACTTGATATGTAATTGTTTAAATTAGCATTATTTTGCTACAATAATAAATAAAAAAAGTCAAGGCATATGTACCGATCATATTTTGGGTGACTAGTGCCACTAAATGGCGCTTTAAAAACTGTCCAATTATTGTTTTTATTACACAGGTAGAGAGGATGTTTTATGATAAGTCTGAAGAGCATTCGACAGTGAAATCAACTGGGGCATGCTTGAATATTGGCGCTTTCTACAGCAACCACCAAGATCGCAGAGGGCTCTTGAGGTGTGGGTCACGCTATAACAGCGCTCACGAAATAAGTCATCTTAATGTAATTATTATTATTATTAATTGGGTCGTGGTGTAAGGGGAAAGGCAAGCCCGGTTAAATACCTTTGAGGGTATATTAGTGTTGAATAATTAAACGTCCGTGAGTGTGGTGTGGGAGAGTCCGTCCTTGCAGCCCTTAGGCGCGATCCCTCCCCCACCTCATCCCCACCCACCCCGCAGCCGACCTGTTAGTTTCTCAGTATTGATCGCAGTGGACAAAGGACCGCGCCGGCCGGACACGCGGCCGCCCCCCCCCCCCCAGGCGCCCCCTCACGCCCCCTTTAGCGCCGCGCATTTGCGTGCCGGGGGGCGCAAGACATTCATGCCACCCCAGCCGGCCAAGCCCCCCCCCCCTCCCCCACTTCGCCATCACCCGCCGCTAGCGCCCCTCGCAAACGCCGAACCGATCGTAATATCGAGAGACAAAGAAAATACGGTTCATCACTCAAACCATGTACACATATGTAAATTAGTAACGCTAAACAATCCTAAATGATGGGATGAAGAACGAGGTTACTGAATTATGCCGCAGTCGTAGAGAGATACCCATAATTAAAAATAATGTATCTAAATCTACCATACATGGCACTGAAGGAAAATCCTCCATAGATATGAGGCTTGTAAGGATGTATTGTTTAAGGCTGGATAGAACTATGGCGACCAGTAAAGACACATTAATTTTCAATCCATCAAAGACCATAAGTACAGCTTCAGTGATTTGAGAAATCGCTTTCGAGTCCGTAGCGTTGACCGCTAGATTATGGACTGACATTCTTATGCATCTCACATTATGAATCTGATAAATCTTATAGTTGTTATTTGAAGAAATTCATGAACACTAAGAAGCTACAAACAGACGTTTAAAATATAAGAATATCTAAATTTTCAAAAGATTTTTGTGAAACACTGTGGAAATTCATTTTTAAAGATTGATTATTTTTTAAATTAAGAAAAAATAATCAATCTTTAAGAATATCTTATGATCAATTTTGTCACGTCCGACAAAACAATTAAAATGATAATGCACACAAAAAATACTTCTGCACAGATACAAATTATCATTAGGAAAAATTATATTGAAAACTGAAGTTGTTATTCAATTGAAATACACGAAAGAAAAATGTTTGTTTCACCCCGCGCTATCATAAAAAATGCGTGCGGTGGACTTGACCTATCCCACTGTGGTTTAATGTTGAGCCGTGTTCCCGTGCAAGTTGGGCAAGTTGGAGCACAATGAAATAAAATCCTTTCAGACTCTCCCCACACATCTAACAATGTAACTCGCGCTGGGCAAAATGTAAGCGATCTAACTGAAGGCCTGTTGCACCAACCTCCAATCAATATTTGATTGACGCACCAAATTTGATTGCTTAATTCTGGTAAGGACCTCGGTTAAATATTTCTCGGAAGTGGGTAATCTATAATCTAAGTTGCAAGGATATATTCATATAAAGCTCTCAGATGTATGCCCACAAACAAACACGTGTAGTTCGCGCTTACAAATGCTGATTGTGTACTTACAAATAAAATCCAAACTCAAATGAACATAAGCCCTGCAACTCCTGCCGACATTCCCTGAAACAGGGGTGACATTGGCAAAGTGAACCATTTTTTACAGTATGGGTGGTCAGCCTCATACCAACCTATAAGTCAAGGAATACGAGTAATAAATGACATTTAAGTTTACAAAAAAAACAACAAAACCTTAAAAATAAATCTATACAAAAAAAGTCAAAAATTTCTTATGCAAAAAATGTAGCAAACTAATAAACCAACATTACAAATCAGCATTGCAGATTAGCCGCCACTTCTTCCTGTCCTTGCATACTTCTTTCATTTCATCCAGAGTCATAACCTTTTTCATACAAGCTCTCCTTTTATTATGACTCTGGATATCCCATTCACTCGCTATTTCGAAAATTTGGTCCATCCATACCTTTCTCGGTCTTCCTCTTCCACGACATCCATCTATTCTAGCAACATATACTTTCTTCGTCAATCTTTCATCACTCAATATGATGAAATAATATGATGAAATTTGAACAGGCAAGATGATGTACATCAGCTGGTTTCCGTGTATGCGACCATTTAGTTTATTTGATGGGATAAATCACACTTATGTCATTTTAATTTTTGTCTGATTGAAGTTTGGTGCAACAGACCCTTTCTAGCTGCTGGTAAGGGTGGTAAGCCATCTACTGCTCTGTTATTTAGCGATACGCAGTCCGTGGATCATCCATCAGCTAAACTAGATATGGTTTACGAATAAAAAGATGATCCGTAGATTAGCTAAACATTAGATGTTTCTAAACAACATTTCTAGTAAGTAGTAGAAATAGCGAGTGAATGGGATATCCAGAGTAATAATAAAAGAAGAGCTTGTATGAAAAAGGTTATGACTCTGGATGAAATAAAAGAAGTATGCAAGGACAGGATGAAGTGGCGGCTAATCTGCAATGCTGATTTGTAATGTTAGTTTATTAGTTTGCTACATTTTTTGCATAAGAATTTTTTGACTTTTTTGTATAGATTTATTTTTAAGGTTTTGTTGTTGTTTTTTTTTTTTTTTTATACTTAAATGTTATTTATTACTTGTATTCCTTGACTTATAGGTTGGTATGAGGCTGACCACCCATACTGTAAAAAATGGTTAACTTTGCCAATGTCACCCCTGTTTCAGGGAATGTCGGCAAGAGTTGCAGGGCTTATGTTCATTTGAGGTTTGGATTTTATTTGTAAGTACACAATCAGCATTTGTAAGCGCGAACTACACGTGTTTGTTTGTGGGCATACATCTGAGAGCTTTGAATGAATATATCCTTGCAACTTAGATTATAGATTATAGTACGTAGTAAGTATTCGTTAGTATGTAAGCACTCAGTACAGCCGTGAATAAGAGCTTTTTTGCTAGTTTGGTTTTGGTTAGAGTTGGTTTATTGTCTCGAGCGCTCCGGCACGTTATCGCACTATTATTAGCAAGAGAGCAACTGCTCATACCAGCTTTTGATCTATAATCTATAATCTAAGTTGCAAAGATATATTCATTTAAAGCTCTCAGGTGTATGCCCACAAACCAACAAGTGTAGTTCGCGCTTACAAATGCTGAATGTGTACTTACAAATAAAATCCAAACCTCAAATGAACATAAGCCCCACAACTTTTGCCGACCTTCCCTGAAACAGGGGTGACATTGGCAAAGTGAACCATTTTTTACAGTATGGGTGGTCAGCCTCATACCAACCTATAAGTCAAGGAATATGAATAATAAATTACATTTAAATATAAAAAAGAACAAAACCTTACAAAGAAATCTATACAAAAAAAGTCAAAAATTTCCTATGCAAAAAATGTAGCAAATGAATACACCAACATTAGAAATCAACATTGCAGATTAGCCGCCACTTCTTCCTGTCCTTGCATACTTCTTTCATTTCATCCAGAGTCATAACCTTTTTCATACAAGTCCTCCTTTTATTATGACTCTGGATATCCCATTCATTCGCTATTTCAGAGATTTGATCCTTCCATACTTTTCTCGGTCTTCCTCTACCACGACATCCATCTATTCTAGCAACATATACTTTCTTCGTCAATCTTTCATCACTCATTCTCTCCAAGTGCCCGAACCATCTTAACATACTTCTTTTAATCTTCACTTTCACACTTTCCCTTACACCACATTCTTCTCTTACAAAATCATTCCTCACCCTGTCACTTCGTTTTTTCCCAATCATACTTCTTAGATAGTCCATTTCTACTGTATGGACTTTACTAATTTCCCTTTCACTCACCGTCCAGGCTTCACTTCCATACATCAAGGTTGGCACTAGTATACCACCGTGCACCGCCAATCTAACATTTTTTGAGAGATTTTGGTTCCTGGCGATGCAAGCGGTCGCACCCAGTACACACCTGCCTTTCATTATTCTTCTTTCAAATTCACCGGCCATTCTTCCATCTTTTTCAAACTTACTTCCCAAATATACAAACTCATTTACAACATCAACATTCATTCCATTAATTTTAAATTCATAATTCATATTTTCATCATCTCTTTCAAAAATCAAAACTTTCGTCTTTCTTGCATTCAACTTCAAATTATTACCTTTCAAAGCTTCGTTCAATCTAGAGAGCATCATTTGCAATTCCACTGCTGAATCAGATACAAGGACTGCATCATCCGCATACAGTAGAACGCTTACTTTGCTCTCTCCTATCATTAATCCACAATCATCAAGTCTAGCATCTCGAACACACTTGTCCATGACTATGTTAAATAGCCATGGGCTCATCACACATCCTTGCCTTACACCCTTAAAAACTTCAAACCATTCACTATACTCACCATCAATACGAATGCAGGCCATACTATTCTCATAGTTCGCATGCACCACATTGAGTAGAGCTCCATTCACTCCGTATGCTTTCAAAACATCCCACAACATACCTCTGTCCACTGAGTCAAAAGCCTTTTCCAGATCCACAAAGGCCGTGAATAGTTTCCCCCTCACCGACAATTGTTTTTCAACAAGTTGTCGTAGAGTGAAAATCTGATCAACACAGCCTCTACCGGCCATAAAGCCGGACTGTATATCGGAAACCCTTTTGCTAGTAGTCAGAATCACATTTTTTATAATCACCTTACAGAAGACTTTTCCTGGTATACTGAGTAGACTGATTGGTCTGAAGTTCTGACAGTCTTTTTTGTCCCCTTTACCTTTGTAAATGGGAACAATGACTGCCTTCCTCCAATCCATCGGTACTACTCCTGCATTCACACAAAGCTTACATAATTCAAACATCCAATCTATCACACATTCACCTCCTGCTTTCAACATTTCACCATTTATACCATCAAACCCAGCAGACTTCCCATTCTTCAGACGTGAAATAGACACTTTCATTTCTTCTTTCAAAATCTTCAATTCATTCTCTTCATCTGTCTGTTCATAAATTCTTCTTTCACCCTGGCCAAAAATTTCTTGAAAATAGTTTTTCCATCTCTTGCATACTTCTTCATTCTCCCATACCATCTCACCGGCAGCACTTTTGACTCCCGGAGTGGTCAATGCAGAAGATTTATTTCTATCCGCATTGATCCACCTCCAAAATTCCTTCTTACTGTCGGTGAAACTTTTGTTAATCCTTTCATCAATCTTTCTTTGTTCATTCATCTTGCTTTCATAAATTATAGTCTTCGCCATTCTCTTAGCTATCTTATATTCGTCTTCTAGCTTTCTATCATTTCTATCATTCAGCCAATTTTCATAACACTTTTTCTTAACTTTCACAGCTTCTTTCACTCTATCATTCCACCAGGCATCTCCTTTCAATTTTCCACCTTTCGTTACCCCACATACTTTTTTAGCACATTCAATCATTCCTTCCTTCAGATCTTTCCACATGCTTTCAATATCTTTTCCACACACATTCTTCTCAAGTTTATTTACACTTAAAATTTTGTGGAGCTCTGATACATACTTCTCTTTCACATTTTCTTCATTCAGCCTTTCTACTTTTATTCTAGTCATTCTTACTTGCTTCTTGCGTTTCTTCTTTCTTACTTCACCAAGCATTATTTTAGCACATAAGAGATAGTGATCACTGCCTATTTCAGGCCCGCGGTAGACACGGCTATCTCTTACGGCTCCTCTCAATCTTTCATCCACACAGATGTAGTCAATGATTGTGCGACTTCCCACAATCTGCCTCGTGTACAGATGCACATCCTTATGCCGAAACCAAGTATTCGATGCAAAAAGACTGTGCTCCGCACACAAAGCAATCAGATGTCGCCCATTATCATTGACTACACCTCTCCCACCAGGACCAATAATTTTCAAACATTCATCCCTCTGCGCACCTATCCATCCATTCATATCACCTAAAATTACAATGTTTTCATTCTTCTTCCTATCATGCACAACCGCATTCAGCTCATTCCAAAAACTCATTCTCACCTCCATACACTCTGAATCAACAGGAGCATAACAGGTCACCAAGAAAAGTTTCAAACTGTTAATTTTGAATTTAACAACCAAAATCCTGGGAGAAATTCTTTGGTAACCCGCTATGCATCCCTTCACACACTCACTCACAATCACACCTACACCCTGCCTTTCATTCCCATCTTCCACACCTGACCAATATGATAATGATGTTATAAAGCGCTCGAAATACTAAACCAACTCGCGAAGAAACACTTTGTGTTGTATTTTTACATTATTGATTGAAAATGAATCTTCACAATGTCAGTACACAATCCTACAACTTTTAATTTTTCTTGTTTACTTTTCACATCTTGAGGTGTAGGTATTACTTGGCCAATCAATTATGTCATTAGTTTTTTTGTCCAAGCCAAGAGCCAAGAGGAGATGACTGATTTCTCGCAATTCATTGAACTCTTAAATTCAATTAAAAGTAATACTTTTATGCATATTGTAAATTTATAACTAGGGCTGTTGCACCAACCTCCAATCAATATTTGATTGCTTAGTTCTGGTAAGGACCTCGGTTAAATATTTCTTGAAAGTTGATAAAAATGTGATGGAATTTGAACAGGAAATATGATTCACATCAGCTGACTTACATATATGCAATCAATTGTTTGATTTGAAAGGGAGAAATCACACTTAATTTTGATTTTCGTCTGATTGGAGTTTGGTGCAACAGGCCCTAAGAAATGCTATTATTTTTGCTACAAACTTCGTACATTAAAAAAAAAAAAACACGAGGAATGTCCAAGTCGGAGTTGGGAATTGTTTGGATGCAACACACTTATGAGTAAATAAGAGCGATTCAGTATTTGCTTTGGTTATTTGAAAATTTGTATATTAGACGAACCTTTATTGGAGAACTTATATAAGTACTTCATTCTCCACGTTTCGTTGGTGCCGTATTCAAAATCTTGACAAACAATAGCCTAGAGTCCGACACCCGACTTGTAATGATCATGTATGAATTCAATTAGGATGTCTCCTGACGACGTTGGCTGCGGTTGACACTAAGGAAATAATTTCGAGAATAAAAAACACTCCGTTTATATTCGAATTTGTAAGTTAATTTTAGTATTATTTTACGTAACTTTGTAGTTGCCTCTAGGTATATTTATAATACAGAGACTTTTTACTATATTTTCTTTCTTCCTCAACATGAATTAAATGAAGTACCTACTCATAATAATTGTCAGCCACGTGATTTTATCAATTGAAATTAATCCATAAATAAAAACAACTTGTGGAGTGTACGCTACGCTGAAGGGGGGACGGAGGGGAGGTTGGGGTGTTTCAGGTTTTTATTTTATCGCTGGCATTCCGACTTCATTCACTTGACTTTAAAATAATTATTATTATAACGCAGCCATTCCGGCTCACGTGGCCGCGTGGGATGGTAAACATGAAGTTTTAATTTTATTATAATGAAAAGTATTTCTAAAAATAATTAGAGGGAAAAGTACGGTCTACGGACTGTCAAGTTTTGATCATCGGAGAAAAAAATCAAAGGAAAATGAGGTGTCGGCAGGAACGCCGAACCAGTAGGCAGTACCCCGAGTTTAAAATATTGCGTAAACTCACATCGAAAACATGTACCTATAAAAACTACACCATTCTCTAGGAGTGCCTTCATGAATTTCTTTCATTTTCGGTTAACGCAAACGTGAGATTTACGCAATATTTTATAGTCGGTGTACGATCTCATGGCTCCGTGACATCCGAGATTTGACGGGGATAACAACGGTGGAGAACCTATTTAGAGCCGCGAGAGACAGGGAGCCATTATATTCAGAATACAGCGTGACTATAACCAAAA
The DNA here is from genome assembly GCA_951799405.1 of Agapetus fuscipes. Classification (NCBI taxonomy): domain Eukaryota; kingdom Metazoa; phylum Arthropoda; class Insecta; order Trichoptera; family Glossosomatidae; genus Agapetus; species Agapetus fuscipes. The sequence goes on from OX637349.1 coordinate 8,391,604, forward strand.
TTTCAAAAATCTAGATATTTTCCATGACTCATTAACAACCTTTCGCAATAAATTGAGATATTTTTCAACTCTGTCCCCTAACTCCCTCAATAAAGCTCCTTCACTTACGTAATAATCCCTCCTTTTCCTCATTCCTTTCCACTTTACTTTTACTTTTAATTTTATTTTTTTACACCTTGTTTCTTTTTTTTTCTTTTTTTGTTGCTTGTCAACTTGTGTCTTTTTGCTTTTTGTTTTTTGTTTTGCTCTCTTTTTCTTTTTATTTTCTTGTCTTCTCAATTTTCTATTATGTTATGTCAACACTAGCTCAGCATACTGATCAAATTATTATTCTATCTCTATAATTTTAAATAGAAGAAACAATTTTGGCTTATATTAATTTTAAGAACACCAGTGTAATTACTTTTTATAAAGCTGTAGTTTTCTCAAATAAATACAAACAGACGTTTAAAATATAAGAATATCTAAATTTTCAAAAGATTTTTGTGAAACACTGTGGAAATTCATTTTTAAAGATTGATTATTTTTTAAATTAAGAAAAAATAATCAATCTTTAAGAATATCTTATGATCAATTTTGTCACGTCCGACAAAACAATTAAAATGATAATGCACACAAAAAATACTTCTGCACAGATACAAATTATCATTAGGAAAAATTATATTGAAAACTGAAGTTGTTATTCAATTGAAATACACGAAAGAAAAATGTTTGTTTCACCCCGCGCTATCATAAAAAATGCGTGCGGTGGACTTGACCTATCCCACTGTGGTTTAATGTTGAGCCGTGTTCCCGTGCAAGTTGGGCAAGTTGGAGCACAATGAAATAAAATCCTTTCAGACTCTCCCCACACATCTAACAATGTAACTCGCGCTGGGCAAAATGTAAGCGATCTAACTGAAGGCCTGTTGCACCAACCTCCAATCAATATTTGATTGACGCACCAAATTTGATTGCTTAATTCTGGTAAGGACCTCGGTTAAATATTTCTCGGAAGTGGGTAATCTATAATCTAAGTTGCAAGGATATATTCATATAAAGCTCTCAGATGTATGCCCACAAACAAACACGTGTAGTTCGCGCTTACAAATGCTGATTGTGTACTTACAAATAAAATCCAAACTCAAATGAACATAAGCCCTGCAACTCCTGCCGACATTCCCTGAAACAGGGGTGACATTGGCAAAGTGAACCATTTTTTACAGTATGGGTGGTCAGCCTCATACCAACCTATAAGTCAAGGAATACGAGTAATAAATGACATTTAAGTTTACAAAAAAAACAACAAAACCTTAAAAATAAATCTATACAAAAAAAGTCAAAAATTTCTTATGCAAAAAATGTAGCAAACTAATAAACCAACATTACAAATCAGCATTGCAGATTAGCCGCCACTTCTTCCTGTCCTTGCATACTTCTTTCATTTCATCCAGAGTCATAACCTTTTTCATACAAGCTCTCCTTTTATTATGACTCTGGATATCCCATTCACTCGCTATTTCGAAAATTTGGTCCATCCATACCTTTCTCGGTCTTCCTCTTCCACGACATCCATCTATTCTAGCAACATATACTTTCTTCGTCAATCTTTCATCACTCAATATGATGAAATAATATGATGAAATTTGAACAGGCAAGATGATGTACATCAGCTGGTTTCCGTGTATGCGACCATTTAGTTTATTTGATGGGATAAATCACACTTATGTCATTTTAATTTTTGTCTGATTGAAGTTTGGTGCAACAGACCCTTTCTAGCTGCTGGTAAGGGTGGTAAGCCATCTACTGCTCTGTTATTTAGCGATACGCAGTCCGTGGATCATCCATCAGCTAAACTAGATATGGTTTACGAATAAAAAGATGATCCGTAGATTAGCTAAACATTAGATGTTTCTAAACAACATTTCTAGTAAGTAGTAGAAATAGCGAGTGAATGGGATATCCAGAGTAATAATAAAAGAAGAGCTTGTATGAAAAAGGTTATGACTCTGGATGAAATAAAAGAAGTATGCAAGGACAGGATGAAGTGGCGGCTAATCTGCAATGCTGATTTGTAATGTTAGTTTATTAGTTTGCTACATTTTTTGCATAAGAATTTTTTGACTTTTTTGTATAGATTTATTTTTAAGGTTTTGTTGTTGTTTTTTTTTTTTTTTTATACTTAAATGTTATTTATTACTTGTATTCCTTGACTTATAGGTTGGTATGAGGCTGACCACCCATACTGTAAAAAATGGTTAACTTTGCCAATGTCACCCCTGTTTCAGGGAATGTCGGCAAGAGTTGCAGGGCTTATGTTCATTTGAGGTTTGGATTTTATTTGTAAGTACACAATCAGCATTTGTAAGCGCGAACTACACGTGTTTGTTTGTGGGCATACATCTGAGAGCTTTGAATGAATATATCCTTGCAACTTAGATTATAGATTATAGTACGTAGTAAGTATTCGTTAGTATGTAAGCACTCAGTACAGCCGTGAATAAGAGCTTTTTTGCTAGTTTGGTTTTGGTTAGAGTTGGTTTATTGTCTCGAGCGCTCCGGCACGTTATCGCACTATTATTAGCAAGAGAGCAACTGCTCATACCAGCTTTTGATCTATAATCTATAATCTATAATCTAAGTTGCAAAGATATATTCATTTAAAGCTCTCAGGTGTATGCCCACAAACCAACAAGTGTAGTTCGCGCTTACAAATGCTGAATGTGTACTTACAAATAAAATCCAAACCTCAAATGAACATAAGCCCCACAACTTTTGCCGACCTTCCCTGAAACAGGGGTGACATTGGCAAAGTGAACCATTTTTTACAGTATGGGTGGTCAGCCTCATACCAACCTATAAGTCAAGGAATATGAATAATAAATTACATTTAAATATAAAAAAGAACAAAACCTTACAAAGAAATCTATACAAAAAAAGTCAAAAATTTCCTATGCAAAAAATGTAGCAAATGAATACACCAACATTAGAAATCAACATTGCAGATTAGCCGCCACTTCTTCCTGTCCTTGCATACTTCTTTCATTTCATCCAGAGTCATAACCTTTTTCATACAAGTCCTCCTTTTATTATGACTCTGGATATCCCATTCATTCGCTATTTCAGAGATTTGATCCTTCCATACTTTTCTCGGTCTTCCTCTACCACGACATCCATCTATTCTAGCAACATATACTTTCTTCGTCAATCTTTCATCACTCATTCTCTCCAAGTGCCCGAACCATCTTAACATACTTCTTTTAATCTTCACTTTCACACTTTCCCTTACACCACATTCTTCTCTTACAAAATCATTCCTCACCCTGTCACTTCGTTTTTTCCCAATCATACTTCTTAGATAGTCCATTTCTACTGTATGGACTTTACTAATTTCCCTTTCACTCACCGTCCAGGCTTCACTTCCATACATCAAGGTTGGCACTAGTATACCACCGTGCACCGCCAATCTAACATTTTTTGAGAGATTTTGGTTCCTGGCGATGCAAGCGGTCGCACCCAGTACACACCTGCCTTTCATTATTCTTCTTTCAAATTCACCGGCCATTCTTCCATCTTTTTCAAACTTACTTCCCAAATATACAAACTCATTTACAACATCAACATTCATTCCATTAATTTTAAATTCATAATTCATATTTTCATCATCTCTTTCAAAAATCAAAACTTTCGTCTTTCTTGCATTCAACTTCAAATTATTACCTTTCAAAGCTTCGTTCAATCTAGAGAGCATCATTTGCAATTCCACTGCTGAATCAGATACAAGGACTGCATCATCCGCATACAGTAGAACGCTTACTTTGCTCTCTCTTATCATTAATCCACAATCATCAAGTCTAGCATCTCGAACACACTTGTCCATGACTATGTTAAATAGCCATGGGCTCATCACACATCCTTGCCTTACACCCTTAAAAACTTCAAACCATTCACTATACTCACCATCAATACGAATGCAGGCCATACTATTCTCATAGTTCGCATGCACCACATTGAGTAGAGCTCCATTCACTCCGTATGCTTTCAAAACATCCCACAACATACCTCTGTCCACTGAGTCAAAAGCCTTTTCCAGATCCACAAAGGCCGTGAATAGTTTCCCCCTCACCGACAATTGTTTTTCAACAAGTTGTCGTAGAGTGAAAATCTGATCAACACAGCCTCTACCGGCCATAAAGCCGGACTGTATATCGGAAACCCTTTTGCTAGTAGTCAGAATCACATTTTTTATAATCACCTTACAGAAGACTTTTCCTGGTATACTGAGTAGACTGATTGGTCTGAAGTTCTGACAGTCTTTTTTGTCCCCTTTACCTTTGTAAATGGGAACAATGACTGCCTTCCTCCAATCCATCGGTACTACTCCTGCATTCACACAAAGCTTACATAATTCAAACATCCAATCTATCACACATTCACCTCCTGCTTTCAACATTTCACCATTTATACCATCAAACCCAGCAGACTTCCCATTCTTCAGACGTGAAATAGACACTTTCATTTCTTCTTTCAAAATCTTCAATTCATTCTCTTCATCTGTCTGTTCATAAATTCTTCTTTCACCCTGGCCAAAAATTTCTTGAAAATAGTTTTTCCATCTCTTGCATACTTCTTCATTCTCCCATACCATCTCACCGGCAGCACTTTTGACTCCCGGAGTGGTCAATGCAGAAGATTTATTTCTATCCGCATTGATCCACCTCCAAAATTCCTTCTTACTGTCGGTGAAACTTTTGTTAATCCTTTCATCAATCTTTCTTTGTTCATTCATCTTGCTTTCATAAATTATAGTCTTCGCCATTCTCTTAGCTATCTTATATTCGTCTTCTAGCTTTCTATCATTTCTATCATTCAGCCAATTTTCATAACACTTTTTCTTAACTTTCACAGCTTCTTTCACTCTATCATTCCACCAGGCATCTCCTTTCAATTTTCCACCTTTCGTTACCCCACATACTTTTTTAGCACATTCAATCATTCCTTCCTTCAGATCTTTCCACATGCTTTCAATATCTTTTCCACACACATTCTTCTCAAGTTTATTTACACTTAAAATTTTGTGGAGCTCTGATACATACTTCTCTTTCACATTTTCTTCATTCAGCCTTTCTACTTTTATTCTAGTCATTCTTACTTGCTTCTTGCGTTTCTTCTTTCTTACTTCACCAAGCATTATTTTAGCACATAAGAGATAGTGATCACTGCCTATTTCAGGCCCGCGGTAGACACGGCTATCTCTTACGGCTCCTCTCAATCTTTCATCCACACAGATGTAGTCAATGATTGTGCGACTTCCCACAATCTGCCTCGTGTACAGATGCACATCCTTATGCCGAAACCAAGTATTTGATGCAAAAAGACTGTGCTCCGCACACAAAGCAATCAGATGTCGCCCATTATCATTGACTACACCTCTCCCACCAGGACCAATAATTTTCAAACATTCATCCCTCTGCGCACCTATCCATCCATTCATATCACCTAAAATTACAATGTTTTCATTCTTCTTCCTATCATGCACAACCGCATTCAGCTCATTCCAAAAACTCATTCTCACCTCCATACACTCTGAATCAACAGGAGCATAACAGGTCACCAAGAAAAGTTTCAAACTGTTAATTTTGAATTTAACAACCAAAATCCTGGGAGAAATTCTTTGGTAACCCGCTATGCATCCCTTCACACACTCACTCACAATCACACCTACACCCTGCCTTTCATTCCCATCTTCCACACCTGACCAATATGATAATGATGTTATAAAGCGCTCGAAATACTAAACCAACTCGCGAAGAAACACTTTGTGTTGTATTTTTACATTATTGATTGAAAATGAATCTTCACAATGTCAGTACACAATCCTACAACTTTTAATTTTTCTTGTTTACTTTTCACATCTTGAGGTGTAGGTATTACTTGGCCAATCAATTATGTCATTAGTTTTTTTGTCCAAGCCAAGAGCCAAGAGGAGATGACTGATTTCTCGCAATTCATTGAACTCTTAAATTCAATTAAAAGTAATACTTTTATGCATATTGTAAATTTATAACTAGGGCTGTTGCACCAACCTCCAATCAATATTTGATTGCTTAGTTCTGGTAAGGACCTCGGTTAAATATTTCTTGAAAGTTGATAAAAATGTGATGGAATTTGAACAGGAAATATGATTCACATCAGCTGACTTACATATATGCAATCAATTGTTTGATTTGAAAGGGAGAAATCACACTTAATTTTGATTTTCGTCTGATTGGAGTTTGGTGCAACAGGCCCTAAGAAATGCTATTATTTTTGCTACAAACTTCGTACATTAAAAAAAAAAAAACACGAGGAATGTCCAAGTCGGAGTTGGGAATTGTTTGGATGCAACACACTTATGAGTAAATAAGAGCGATTCAGTATTTGCTTTGGTTATTTGAAAATTTGTATATTAGACGAACCTTTATTGGAGAACTTATATAAGTACTTCATTCTCCACGTTTCGTTGGTGCCGTATTCAAAATCTTGACAAACAATAGCCTAGAGTCCGACACCCGACTTGTAATGATCATGTATGAATTCAATTAGGATGTCTCCTGACGACGTTGGCTGCGGTTGACACTAAGGAAATAATTTCGAGAATAAAAAACACTCCGTTTATATTCGAATTTGTAAGTTAATTTTAGTATTATTTTACGTAACTTTGTAGTTGCCTCTAGGTATATTTATAATACAGAGACTTTTTACTATATTTTCTTTCTTCCTCAACATGAATTAAATGAAGTACCTACTCATAATAATTGTCAGCCACGTGATTTTATCAATTGAAATTAATCCATAAATAAAAACAACTTGTGGAGTGTACGCTACGCTGAAGGGGGGACGGAGGGGAGGTTGGGGTGTTTCAGGTTTTTATTTTATCGCTGGCATTCCGACTTCATTCACTTGACTTTAAAATAATTATTATTATAACGCAGCCATTCCGGCTCACGTGGCCGCGTGGGATGGTAAACATGAAGTTTTAATTTTATTATAATGAAAAGTATTTCTAAAAATAATTAGAGGGAAAAGTACGGTCTACGGACTGTCAAGTTTTGATCATCGGAGAAAAAAATCAAAGGAAAATGAGGTGTCGGCAGGAACGCCGAACCAGTAGGCAGTACCCCGAGTTTAAAATATTGCGTAAACTCACATCGAAAACATGTACCTATAAAAACTACACCATTCTCTAGGAGTGCCTTCATGAATTTCTTTCATTTTCGGTTAACGCAAACGTGAGATTTACGCAATATTTTATAGTCGGTGTACGATCTCATGGCTCCGTGACATCCGAGATTTGACGGGGATAACAACGGTGGAGAACCTATTTAGAGCCGCGAGAGACAGGGAGCCATTATATTCAGAATACAGCGTGACTATAACCAAAATTTCAAAAATCTAGATATTTTCCATGACTCATTAACAACCTTTCGCAATAAATTGAGATATTTTTCAACTCTGTCCCCTAACTCCCTCAATAAAGCTCCTTCACTTACGTAATAATCCCTCCTTTTCCTCATTCCTTTCCACTTTACTTTTACTTTTAATTTTATTTTTTTACACCTTGTTTCTTTTTTTTTCTTTTTTTGTTGCTTGTCAACTTGTGTCTTTTTGCTTTTTGTTTTTTGTTTTGCTCTCTTTTTCTTTTTATTTTCTTGTCTTCTCAATTTTCTATTATGTTATGTCAACACTAGCTCAGCATACTGATCAAATTATTATTCTATCTCTATAATTTTAAATAGAAGAAACAATTTTGGCTTATATTAATTTTAAGAACACCAGTGTAATTACTTTTTATAAAGCTGTAGTTTTCTCAAATAAATAAATAAAAAAAAAAATATTCGTTCAAGTGATTATCGACGTCGGGGGGACCTGACACGGCACTGCAACAAGAATAATAATAAGAAGAAGAAGTATATTATACTGTGCATTTAGATGAGTAGATATAGTGGTACGGAAATTGTAATGGAAGTAGGTGACAGTTGAGGGAGGGTGCTGTTGGGATTAGAGTTCCAATCCCGCATATGCGGGATCGGAGATGCGGGATTACGCATGCGGGATCCGCGGGATTCGCGAGATTGAAAAAAAGAGTATATAAAAAAGTGCTTAGACATCTTTTAAATATTATATTAATTCGTCAGCCCGGTCGATAGCTCAGTTGGTAGAGTGCTTGCATTCCATGCCGTGAGCGCGGGTTCGAATCCCACCGAGCGCAAGAGTGTCAGAAATGATTTCCCGTTTCGGTGTTTATTTCAAACCCCAAAATAAAAATACCGGCAAGGTTTACTCAGCCTTCACAAGAAATGAGTACCAGCTCTCTCGGGAGCTGGGAAACCCCCACTTCAACTGAAGTGGTTGGCGTAAGGCCGGCCCCCTTACCTGTAAAAATAAATAGGTTCAACTCGCCACATGCGACCCCTTCGGGGATAACGCGGCAAGAAGTTACACTATACGTGTAGCTTAGTTGCGTTTTTTTTTTTTTTTTGCGTCCTGCTCCCGGTCTCTATGATGGGTAATAAAATGATTTCGTCTCCTTATAGTTATAGCGTATTAGATAATTATTATTATTGGTCCGATAGAATAATATTGTTTTTTTTTATGGCACGAGTTTTTAAGATAACTTTTTTTTTAATAGAAACATCGTTTAATGGAGTCGGGACTTCATCGCAATAATAATAAGAGAGGTGTACTAAAAATGATAGATTTGTTTGTAATATATTCTGTAGTCTAAGTTGCAAATATATTTATTAACTATAATGTTTTATGACTTCCATTACAATAGTGAAGCAGGGCTTACGTGAGGTTAAGCCTTTATTTTGTAATTGCAAACGCAAACTTGTTAGCGTGCATTAAATATGAATCTTGAATGTAAATACACATTTGCAACTTCGATTATACATAACATAGATTATAATAGTAGCTATCATTATTCCCATGTGGCATGTAGACGTGCGGTATTAATTTTAGGAAGATTAAAAATAATCTTCTCTACGTCTTCCAATGGTTTCAAATATGATTTAATTCATTCGGATTAACTTCTCACAATATATAACCTTTACCATCATTATTAGGTCGGTTTCGATTAAATAAATAAAATAATAAGAATTGTCGTGAAAGTTTTACCACCCTTGGTAGGTATAGCTTCTCTCCACCCTCCCCTCGGGTTTTACCCCTCCCCCCGCAGCTCCGCGACCCCAGCACCCCCTCCGGAGAAATTTGCCTACGGCCGGTGTTGCCGCCCTCGGACATTGCAATCCGCGGGGTTCGCGAACATACTATAATATTGCTACCACTAGTGCGACCAACAATAGCCCTTGCTGATCGTACATTAACGTTATGAGTGAAGATTTACATTAATTTAGATTATTAAATCAAGTAATCTAAATCTAAGCTGCAAAGATATGTATCATTAGAGATTCATATTAAATGCATTCCCACACGCAGGCACGCATAATTTCTCGCTTACACATGCCGCAAGTGGACCTACAATATAAAAAAACCCAATCTCAAATGAACATAAGCCCTGCAACTCTTGCCGACCTTCCCTGAAGCAGGGGTGACATTGGCAAAGTGAACCATTTTTTACAGTATGGGTGTCAGCCGCATACCAACCTATCAGTCAAGGAATACAAGCAATTAATACATTCAAATATATAAAACAGATAAACTCTAAACAATTAAACAGTAAAATATTTAAAAACTACAAAACCTATTAAAAAAAAAGCAATCATAATGGTTAAATATAACAAAAAAAGAGAAATAATATGTGCGACTGAAAACATGCCTCCTATTGAATAATTAAAATAAAAATAGTTATTTGAAGTATACAAACAAAAGATAATTTAAATTATTAAAAAAGTACAATCTTAAACTTAAACTTAAACAATCTGCGCCTTGATAAATAAGAGAAAACTCCCGTTCGGTAAAATGGTTTTTGTAAGCCTTGTCAGCTTTCCTGTAAAAAAAAAATGGGTTTACTAGCCGATAATTCTTCTTCTCAATACGCGGTACAGAAAACAGTTAAGAAATTTTAAAATAAGAATCAGCTAAAGTTGATGCTTTTTTTAATTACACAAGATGCGGGTACATTTCCCAGTGCAGAATCCACTGATACAAAACAGTAAAAATGGGAAAAAAGACACACGCTGTTTTTCAAGATTATTATGAACAGGCTTAACTTTCAATCGACGTGAATTCGCTTAGGCCCGGTATAGTCAAGTATAGTAAAGTTAACTAAAATGCAATTTTAGTTCATTCTTTAAAATATTTTACTCACCGAATTTCGCCAGTAAATATTTAGTTACTTACCTAACGATTTTCAAGACGGCGTCGTCTTCACTGATAGCAGCTGTTCTTTTTTAATGTAAGGATACATCAAAATTGTTGCAAACTGAACATTTTTGTGTCATTTTCCATCTAAATGAAGGTTAGGCATTGGATTTTTATAACTAGTTGTTTGTTTTCAAGCTTTTGAATGGCATTGAAATTATTTCCAAGATTTTGGGGCAGGGCTTGTCACTTCGATAATTCTCGGTTTTAGTTAACTCGAACTGGAGTATTTTGAATAATAGTTGAAGTAACAGTTAACTAAAATATTACTAAACTTGAAAACTAAAGTGAAAATAAAAGCAAAAAATAACAACACAACATGTACATACAATACAATATAAAGGACGATTCAATATCGCGAATTATTTACAATTCGCACAAAATATACAAAGCAATTACAAATGTACGATATTGTTTTAGAATGTACGATTCAGCACGCATTGTACGGCGACATCCAAGTTGACAGCACCGTCCACCACTTTCGACACAGTTTTAACGCGCCCTTCGACGAGGGTAGACGCGTCACGCTCTAGTGCTAACAAACGGGAAAAAACATCGCTAACAAAAAAAGGAAAACTAACTTTGGACTAGTACAGCTGTGAAATGAAAAACTAATATCGAGTGAATGTTTTGACGGTTTCATGTGTTGAATGGATATTATTTAAATAATGGCGATTATCTGTTGATTTGTTTTTGTTTGATTGGACTGAAGTTCATGTTTGGTAGTCTAGTGGTTAGCATGCCAGGGGCTTTCAACAGGATGGACCAGATTCATAGCGCATCGCCCAGGTATGAGAGAAAATAAAAAACAGTTACCTTGAATACATTTTTTTTATGAGAAACTGAATGTTTTGTTTACATTGTCGTTATCATTTTGTACACGTGTTAGTGATTATGTTTAACTACGTAGGTAGCATTCATTGCAAAATTTATTATCAATGTTTTGCAATTTCTACGATGCTGCAAACACATCGATATAATATCAAAATAAAATCAATTTAAAACGAATACAACCATATGCGAGGATGATTTTTACTCCTATTTTGAAGAATCCATTATTAACCATTCCATTATTATCCATTATTCCATTATAATCCATTATTAAATAGGTAACCCGACACTTTTGACTTGTATTTTTTTACAAAATGAATAATCTACTAACATATTATTATTGGATACATCGACGATTTACATTTTTTTTTTAAATAGGAGACTAGTGCGAGTATTATAGAACCAAAGGCGACTATCTAGGATTTATTTCGAAAATGAGATAAATATATGAAAATGACGAGAAAAGGATTTCCTGTATTTCCATGTATTTATATCACTTTCGAAAAGGATCGTAGATTGCCGCTTTTGTTTCTATACGACTCAATGCCTAAATTAACCCGGCCTGTGTTAGGATGTTACCGAATACATTCACATACAAAATAATTCAAAAATATACAATGTATTTACTAATCACCCAAGCATGAATTTAATGACTTCTCATTAGAATGTTCCTACTTAGTTTATCTAATGACGGGCGAACAATTTGTCGCTTTATTAATTATTATTCGATTCTTCATCGACGTATCTATAATCTAAGCTGCAAAGATATGTTAACATTTAAGGCTCATATTAAATGCATGCCCACAGACAGGCACATGTAGGTTTGCGCCTACACATTCTGCATGTGTGCATACAAATAAACAAAACCTCACATGAACATAAACCTTGCAACTCCTGCCGCCGTTCCCTGAACCGGGGTGGCATTGGCAAAAGTGAACCGATTTTTACAGCACGGGTGGTCAGCCTCACTTCGATGAAATATGAATTTCAGAAATTATCATCAAAAACGCACTATGTACCTACTCGTACTTATTATGTGTTTTTCTCTTGTTTGAATGACTTGTAGGCTGGCATGAGGTTGACCACTCATACTGTACTAGGGTATATACCTAGTTCACTAGACACCCCTGTTTTAGTGAATTCATGACGTTTATCCGAGGTTGCGGATTCTTTTTCGAAGTTTCCCCGTTTACTATGCTTAGGTAGGTACACCCCTGATCAGGGAAGGTCAATAAAATTTGCAGGGTTTTATGTTGATTTGAGATTTGGGTCTTTGTTTTGTAAGTGCACATGCAGCAGCAAATTTACACGTGCTTGCTTGTCGACATGCATCTTAAATGTTAAAACATCTTTGCAACTTAGATTATAGAAATACCTACGCATACAGCATGTGCAAGCGAGAACTATCACGATTCTGCATGTGACTGACTGAATTTGTTGAATCGTCGAGGTCTGCAAAGTTCAAAACATCAAGGAAGTCGTGACGTCGCACGGCCTGGGTGCTAGTGCAAATGCTAATTAATAATTTGTTATCGGTTGCCAAGGAACCTAGTCACATAGGCGAGTGATGTTCTAGCATCTGTGAAAAACAATGTATGAAACGTATGTAGATGATAAAATTATATCAATTAATTTATTTCAATAAATTGTTTTGAAGATCGCGGTATAAAATCAGAGGATCCCGCCCGCCATGATTAATTTATCAGATTTGCAAAGAATGCCGGCGTTTGTGAGCGTATGTTTCTTTTCCTTTTGATGCCCGAGAATGATAAACACGGACCCGCGGCCGCGGGTATCCCAAAGGGAGAAAAAAACACACACACACAGACCCACAGAAAGAGATCTTTGACCCAAACACAACTCCTGGCTGTATAATGGCCCTCATCATTTGCCGATCATTCTAAACATGATATTCATTGAAAAAAAAAACATTAGATTTGGGTTGTTATTTCTTAGGCGGACGTTTATATAAACTGATTTTTCCTCAACAATTATGAAATAAATGTCAGGATGATTTATTTGGTGGACACTGTGTTTTTGTGCGAATCACACCTCAAGAGCCAGGCGCTGTAAAGCTGGATGGACCCTGAGAACCGGCATATTAATTATTATTAACTATAACGCAAGGAAAAGTACATAAATTAACTACATTTTTTTTGCGTTTCGTTGCGAATAGAACCCACTACCTACCGATCACTTGCGTGCCAAGCATTGACTACTAAACTACGAACCTGTCTCCTGATTTATCTATATATGTAATTCCAAACATGATTTCATTTTTTTAAAAAAGATAAAAATATGGAATGTTATGTTGAAGACCCACGTCTTCGCCCTTGGAGTGACAATGATCATAAAGCGGCGCTATATCAAGTCATCATCATCATGTTGTTATTTAATTTCTAAGCCGTAAACTTACAGTGCCATTCACTAAACATTTGATCCATAGCTGACCCATGGATCATCGCTTTTTGCGTAGAAATTTCACGTTCGATGGCGATTGAGCCATGGATTTGCCATTCGGTTTATTTACAGTTAGGTGGGTGGTTCATAATAGATGCCATAAAAAGTTTATATCGTTAGGTATCGTAATTTGAATTTGAACTCATTAATGTAATAGAAGTTTGTAGTGCCTGAAACACAACGTTGTTTTTGTCACTGAAATTTGTCGTAACCACTTGTTGCATTCTGACAAAAAATACATTTTGAAACCCTGATAACATGGCGGAACCATGTTGTCGGGGTTTATTTAGAACAAACGTAAGAGTCAAGGTTATAAAAGTTGCGCTATACACACTCACTAACTCAACATCAGGCTTATGTAATTGTAAAATTAGGTACAAAGGGCTTAATGTATGTATTGACTTCTGGAATGTTGTGATATAAACATCCGTGTCATACCTGGTTCAAATAAATTGTTGATTGATATTATGTAGGTACTTACTGGCTGGATCGGTATGTAGTCTAGCGTTTAACGCTCGAGACCCATTAGGGGAAGGTTGCGAGTTCGAAAGTATCACCAGTCAAAAATATCCTAAATTATTCAAATATGTTGTTGATAAATTTATCTGCCTTTACCAAAAAGACCGATCACAAAGGTTTGCCCAGCTTTATAGAAACAGTGTTTTACCCAAATAAATCATCCTGGAATTGATTTTAATTTTTAGCTACCATTAGGGTGTGAAAGCCAGTATGCTTTTATGCATAACATAAATTTACAAAGCAGAAATTCATAATATTTTTTTCACCCTTAAAATTTTTTGAGGGCCAACTTTGATCAATTCATAGTTTAGTCCACCTAATTAATCACAGATTAGAAAAACCTACATTCCTCAGCAGAGGCTGAAGCTAGCCCCTATCTGAATGGCGACCGAGTTACAGTTACAGTCAATGCTGATATATATCTACAATAATGAAATTCTTTGATTTCAAGGTTGATTGTAGAGAGTCGGCGATTTGTCTGTTGCATTCGCCGAATAATCTGGAACGGCCACCCAGTGAGGTACACATAACAGTCAAATCAGTCCAAACTACAAATCATCAAAACGCAACGTTGCCATTGCCCACGGTCCCTGTGCGTGCATGCACTATTGCACACGCCCACACCACATGCACGCACAATTCCCGGAAAGGATCGGTCAATAATGCGTCACCCGATGCAGCCGAACGTTCGATGTGCGCCCCACGGAGGGGGTCGCGAGAATTTCGGCGCCTCGAGTCGGTGGGGGTGCTTCTGCCCCTCCGGCGGGCAGACCCACCCCGCTATAGCTAATAAGGTACCTAGAAGCGCTACGTGCAGTTTTTTTTTGCCTTCCGCTTGTGATGCGCGACGAAAGCATTACCTACTCTCAACAGAGCCCATCAATATTCATTTTCAAGAATTATTTATTCTCTGTTTTGACTTACAGCTTCCTACTTAGTGAGGCTGATATTGTTTTGACATATTTTCCATAAAATGTATATTATAGGTATTTATCAGCTCCAAAGAGAAAATATCTCATTTTATTAGAAGTTCTTATGAAATTATGCATGTCTGCTTGTGGGAATGCATTTAATATGAATCTCAAATGAGACATATCTTTGCAGCTTAGATTTAGATTTAGACTTGCCTGGAGCATTTTTTTAATATACGTTTTTATTACATACCATTCAACATATCAAAATGGTTATAGCTCAAGTTGAATCGACTTTATGAAAAAAATATCTTTAAAAGAATAAGCGTTTCGGAAAATTGATACTCGCGCCAAATGTCACACCGAAAATCATAGATTGTGTTATCGATAGTTCGCGGGGAAATCCAGAAAAACTGACGCAGTTTATTGGCGGCGAAATGTCGATCGATGACCGTATATCGCGTTCATACTTTCCAACCACCTGTCCACAAAACTACCACAAATCATTACATAGTGATAAGTACACACGTATATTCATCCACATAACTCGGCGTGTTCAAATAACACAAGAAAAAATAATATGAACAAGCTTGGCTAGCGTCATAGTGCTGACATCCTCTTGCAGCTTGCATTCTACATACTTTATTCATTCCTTAACTCTCGAAGATTTAGGTTGCCATACTTCTAAAAATTTTCATCTCCAAAATATTATGGTTGTGACATGCATTTTGTTATTTGCTTTGCTCACATTTTGAGTCTATATATACTCCACTATTATTCCTTTTCATCATGGTGATCATTGGTTGGGTGATCATTGGTTGGGTGATCATTGGTTGGGTGATCATTGGTTGGGTGATTATTGGTTGGGTAAACAATACTATCCGTAGTCTGTAGAGAAAACTATTCTTTCTATACAAATGCGAACCGAATCCGATGCATTTTTCATCAAAAGTAGCTTATCAGAGTCCCTAGAATTGCTAGACGATAGCTGTACGTGTGATACAAAAAGCTTACAATTATGATTTAAAAAAAACAGCAATATTTTGGCTCCTGATTCTCATTCAGGGAAGAATTGAGAGACGACCGGTCCACGTCAAAGGAAAACATCCTGAGCTGGAAGTCTCATCCCCACGGTAATTTTTACCTACCAAATATCGGTAATATTTGTATGAAGACCTGCCAATCCAAGATGGCCGCAAGTGAACAGCCGTTTAGTCTCCATACAAATATTACCGATATTCGGTAGGTAAAAATTACCGTGGGGATGAGACTTTCAGCCCTGGTTGTATAACCTATGCCAGTGTTTTAGCAGAAGCAGGATCGAAAATAAGAATAGCCACGATCTAAATCTAAGCTGCAAAAATATGTATCATTTGAGATTCATATTAAATGCATTCCCACAAGCAGACACGCATAATTTCGCATACAATATAAAAAACCCCAATAAAAAAATAAACATAAGCCCTGCAACTCTTGCCGACCTTCCCTGAAACAGGGGTGACATTGGCAAAGTGAACCATTTTTTACAGTATGGGTGGTCAACCTCATACCAACCTATAAGTATCATACAACCATACAACTTTTTATTGCGAATTGTGAATTAGCTAGTAATTCACCCAATTCTTAAAACTCCAATTCAACTTTTAACCTTGAAATAAATGTCAACATCATACCAACCTATCAGTCAAGGAATACAAGCAATTAAATACATTCAATGATCCCCAATATTCAATGCAGAAAGAAGAAAAGGAAGCAAGAGGTTTTCTGTTTGAATCGTTGCACCTGTTGCTTGTGCTGTTCTCCGTTGTCCGCAGTGCAGCCCCGAAGCTCTCTAGCGCGCCGCCTCCCCTCACTAATAGATGCCTTGCCAGTCTTGCCACCCCACCCCTATCGCACGGCCACCTTGCAGGCGATTTGGCGATATTGCCAAATCTCTTCTAATTCACCCGGTGAAAAACAAAATAAAATGTTTCGCCTGATGTTTATTAGTGACCCTCTTGGTGTGTGCAATGATATGATACAGGGTACCATGTTGAGTCCGATGTTATTCAACTTACTCATGTCATACAAAATTTTGGAACGAAAAGTTCTACAAATACCTCCCTATTAAAAAAATGTACTCAGTACAAAAGTAAAACCACTCACCCAAGGACAAGAGAGTTTTTTTCAGTTAAGACTTAAGAATCACATAAGCTAACACTAAAACAACACATCTAGGGGTTGCATACTTGCCATTTTATTTAATTTGTATTTTTGACCCGAGAAAGAAGGCATGCATGACATATTGTTTATCATTGACATTCCCTTTTAGCCTAATACCTTTTTGGGTCCCGATTTTGATACATAGCCGTGCACATTTCCATAATATTGTCATCATTTTTTTTTGCACAGTCATATTATCATTCAACCCGTCATTTTTGCCCGGCATATTGCTGATTCAGCGTAACGCTGGTGCTGTGATTTGACATTCCTCATGGCCTGTCTACGAGTATAATATTGTTATGCTCATGCGACAAACAACAGTTTGTTATCTCAATGTCGGCATACATCCAATACCCAGTATAATATTGGCTGTGGAGGCTGCATGGGACGGTCTCTCGCGATAACGATGACTGTAGAATAACATGGACCGAGAGCCACACACAAATTTTATCAACACGAGCTCGGACATTCGTCAAAATCAAGATCTGATTTTTTTAAACACCCTTTTTTTCTTTCAAACTTTGTATATATGTCTTACTGTAAACTGCAGCTCTTGCCATTTCCCTATGTGTGGCCAGAGTCTCTGGAGTCACATTTTTTGTACATTTCCTTTCACATTCAGTCTGCATATTTCATTCACAATTTCACCTAATCTAATATTTTTTATTGTCTGTTAAGGACCTTTGTTAAAGGCCGGTTACAAAAAATTGAACATTGTTTGTAAAGTTTTATAAAAAAAAAAACTTTCAAATTTAGGTAAAAAATCAGTTAAAATGCGTGATTTAAAGGCCACTAAGGCCATAAAGGATAAGAAACATATTTTAAAAAACAACGGACAATTTTTTGTAACCGGCCTCTTCTAAATCTAAATCTAAGCTGCAAAGATATGTATAATTTGAGATTCATATTAAATGCATTCCCACAAGCAGACACGCATAATTTCGCGCTCACACATGCCGCATGTGAACTTACAATATAAAAAACCCAATCTCAAATGAACATAAGCCCTGCAACTCTTGCCGACCTTCCCTGAAACATTTCCTGATACTCTTAATCGAGAAAAAACACAATTTTGGAACATCCATGCCGAAAACGTTACGAGTCTATTAAGTCTCAATGAATCAAACAGATACGTAAAAAAGAACGCAACTAAGCTACACATATAGTGTAACTTCTTACCTGTGTTATCTCCGAAGGGGTCGCATGTGACTATTCGAGACCTATTTATTTTTACGGGTAAGGGGGCCGACCTCACACCATCCACTTTCCGTTGAAGTGGGGGTTTCCCAGATCCCGGGGGGGGGGGGGAGGGGGGGGGTTGGTTCTCTTGATTTGAACAAATTTATTTTACACTCAAATAAGGAAATGATGATTTTGTGACGAGTAGTAGTCGTTGAACTGCACAATGCACATCGTAAGAGCCCTATAACGCGGTATTTTGTCATTTTGTTTTCGCGCTGATAAAGCTGACAGTGTCGCGTCGTGTTGGGGCGATTAGCCGGCTCCGCTCCTACAGGAGTATACTCGTACGTGGTGGGCTCAAACTCAATTAAACAGCGCCTCTAGCGAGCGTGTTATATTCCATACATTTTCTGTGACACGTTATAGTTGTTTTTATACGCTTGGGGGGTGTCGGTGTTCAGGGAAAGAATGCCGCCAGTCCGGCACTTCTGGGAAGTGGCCGCGACCCAACGCGACTAACGAATGCTTTTATTATTACACTCATTGAGGATGCAGAGGTACCTCCTTGTGAATGTACCTACCCACTCACTGCATAGCAACACTTTCTAGTTTACTTCCTGCCTTTAGGTAGGATATCATCGGTGGGCACCGGTGAACCAATCTTTCTGCTTGAAAATAATTAAAAATGATATGCCATTTCTTGCAGGCAGGTAAAACAGCTTCACTTTGCCAATGTCATCCTTTTTTTCAAGTAAGGGCGGTTAAAGTTGCAGGGTTCATTTTGGGTATTTATTTTGAAAGTTTACGCATGTCTGCTTCTGGGATTGCATAAAATATGAATCTTAAATGTCCACAGGTATTTGTTTGGAACTCAGATTATAGATCCGTTCCTAATAGGTCAGCGAGAGGCTGACCTCCCATCCTGCAAAATTGAGTATCCTTTATTATATTACCCTTCGTCGTCGTCATTCGTCGTCGAGTTTCGATTTTCAAAATCAATGCCATCACAGCAGATGAAACACATTCATGCTCTATAGCAAATTAATTTTTGAATATATGCTGCAATGCGGCGAGCTTACGCGTGTGTGTTTACAAATGTATGAAAACTTTTAGGAATTAATCTGTTTGTTCATACTAAAAATGTATGGAACAATATTGACATCTAGCGGCTAAACGTAAAAGTTTTTTTTACATTTTCTTTTATTTCATGCAAATTAAAAATAAAAAAAAAGCCAAATAAAAATGGATTTCAATCTGTAATCTAAGTTGCAAACATATATAACATTTGAGATTCATATTACATGCATTCTTACGAGCAGACATGTATAAGTTCTAATCTAATCTAATCTAAGCTGCAAAGATATATATCATTTAAGATTTATATTAAATGCATTCCCACAAGCAGATATGTATAAGTTCCCGCTTACATATGCTGCATGTGTACTTACAACATAACAGCCCATTCCAAATGAACATAAGCCCTGCAACTCTTGCCAACCTTCCCTGAAACAAAGGTGAATTTGCAAAGTAAACCATTTTTTAAAGTATGGGTGGTCAGCCTCATACCAACCTATAAGTCAAGAAAATTATTTTGTGTATTTCTTTACATAATCTAAGTTGCAAAGATACATACCATTTAAGATTCATATTAAATGCATTCCCACACGCAGACAGGTACAAGTTCACGCTTACAAATGCCCAATGTGGACTTGCAAAATAAAAAAACTAATCTCAAATGAACATAAGCCCTGCAACTTTTGCCGACTTTTCCTCAAACAGAGATAAAATTTGCATGGTAAGCCATTGCTTACAGTATGGGTGGTCAGCCACATACTAACCTTTTAGTCAAGGAAATTATTTTGTTTAGTTCTATAATCTAAGTTGCAAAGATACATACCATTTGAGATTCATATTAAATGCATTCCCACAAGCAGACAGGTACAAGTTCACGCTTACAAATGCCCAATGTGGACTTGCAAAATAAAAAAAAATAATCTCAAATGAACATAAGCCCTGCAACTCTTGCCGACTTTTCCTCAAACAGAGATAAAATTTGCATTGTGAACCATTGCTTACAGTATGGGTGGTCAGCCACATACTAACCTTTTAGTCAAGGAAATTAATTTGTTTAGTTCATTAATCTAAGTTGCAAAGATACATACCATTTGAGATTCATATTAAATGCATTCCCACAAGCAGACAGGTACAAGTTCACGCTTACAAATGCCCAATGTGGACTTGCAAAATAAAAAAAACTAATCTCAAATGAACATAAGCCCTGCAACTCTTGCCGACTTTTCCTCAAACAGAGATAAAATTTGCATTGTGAACCATTGCTTACAGTATGGGTGGTCAGCCACATACTAACCTTTTAGTCAAGGAAATTAATTTGTTTAGTTCATTAATCTAAGTTGCAAAGATACATACCATTTGAGATTCATATTAAATGCATTCCCACAAGCAGACAGGTATAAGTTCGCGCTTACAAATGCCCCATGTGGACTTATAAAATAAAAAACTAATCTTAAATGAACATAAGCCCTGCAACTCTTGCCGACTTTTCCTCAAACAGAGATAAAATTTTCATTGTAAAACAATCTTACAGTATGGGTGGTCAGCCACATACTAACCTATAAGTCAAGGAAATTATTTTGTTTAGTTCTATAATCTAAGTTGCAAAGATACATACCATTTGAGATTCATATAAAATGCATTCCCACAAGCAGACAGGTACAAGTTCACGCTTACAAATGCCCAATGTGGACTTGCAAAATAAAAAAAACTAATCTCAAATGAACATAAGCCCTGCAACTCTTGCCGACTTTTCCTCAAACAGAGATAAAATTTGCATTGTGAACCATTGCTTACAGTATGGGTGGTCAGCCACATACTAACCTTTTAGTCAAGGAAATTATTTTGTTTAGTTCATTAATCTAAGTTGCAAGATACATACCATTTGAGATTCATATTAAATGCATTCCCACTAGCAGACAGGTATAAGTTCGCGCTTACAAATGCCCCATGTGGACTTATAAAATAAAAAACTAATCTCAAATGAACATAAGCCCTGCAACTCTTGCCGACTTTTCCTCAAACAGAGATAAAATTTTCATGGTAAACCATTCTTACAGTATGGGTGGTCAGCCACATACTAACCTATAAGTCAAGGAAATTATTTTGTTAAGTTCTATAATCTAAGTTGCAAAGATACATACCAATCGAGATTCATATTAAATGCATTCCCACAAGCAGACATTTATAAGTTCACGCTCACACATAATGCATGTTGACTTACAACATAAAAACCCAATCTCAAATTAATATAAGCCCTGCAACTCTTGCCAATCTTCCCTGAAACACAGCTGAAATCTTCAAAGTGAACCATTTTTTAAACTATGGGTGGTCGATTTTCTTTTACAAAGGCTGCATGTTTTTATTTTACATGTTTTCCGAATTTTAACGCGAGGAAACTATGCGCAATATACACATTCACCAAATGTTAAGGGGTTGGGCTGCGTAGCAGCCAGGGGCAACGCCCCTAGTTTTATTTATTGCCTAAAATTTTGCCATAATGTTAACCAAAGGAGTTTTGGTCATTTGAGGTTTGAGTTTTCTTTTGGAAGTTCCTACCCTAGATTAGCGTGCATTAAATGTGAATTCCAAATATGAATATATCCTTGCAAATCAGTACATACATAGATTATAAAGTATTCAGAGAGAACGTTTGACTTAACTCAAAATGTAATTGTTTAATTGTCCTTGTTACAGAGAGGGAGCATGCAGTCTCGGCACGACAGGCAAAGGAAAGCGCCCCCTTCGGGCCCTGAGCGCTAGCGATAAGATAGATGCTATCCAGCGGGTCAACGATGGAGAATCCAAGGCCTCCGTGGCGCGAGACATCGGTGTGCCAGAATCCACCCTGAGAGGCTGGTGCAAGAACGAGGACAAGCTGCGCTACATGTCCTCAAGGCACTCCACGCCCGAGACAGACAAGTCCTGCGATGGCATAACTGAAGGTGCCATGCCCGAGAAGCGAACTAAGTACGACATCTCAACCCTCAACTACGCCCAAAACACCATCAATAGCAACCCATCACAATACGCAGACGTAGGAACTGACTTGTCAATGCAGCAAGCACTTCCAGATGTCAACTCATCCGGCTTAGATCTAACCCGGGTCAAGAAGGAAAGCCAAGAAGATGTGAAACCGGATGTCTTGCACGATTTCTCAGCATTCACCCGCCAATCTTTAGAAATGACAAAGAACAAAGCTGACTTGTTGAAGTTCAGCAATGACATTGCCAATAATATGAACAAAGATCCTAAGCTGAAGGTTGATGCGGGAGCCAGCATGTCCATGAGTGCCGTCAGTCCGCTGTCCAGCTTGAACCACCTGTCGGGGTTGTCTGGCATTGGTCAGGGACATTTAGGTTTAAGCTTCAATGAAATTGCTACAAATTTAAGTCTCATAGCTCAGCTCAATCCGAGTCTGACAGCTCTAACTAACAGTATCAACTCAAGCGCCAAAGCTTTAAGATCTATTAGGTCTTCTCCTAAGCCTGTGCATACTCCTACCGCAGGAGGAACTCCCACGGAGAAGCATAAATCAAGCAAGTCTCACCATCATTCAGAATCGACAAGGTCATCAAGATCGAGTCACAACACCTACAAGGAACCATTGATGGACGATGCGCTATGGTATTGGTTCAAGAAGCAACAGGCGATGCTGAATCTTGCTGCCACTCCCACAGCTCTCCCAACTCACTCTGTTCCTTCCACCAGAAGTACCAAGGACACTCCCCAGCCTATGACTCCCAAACCCCCTGCACCTCCCCCAATGTCTGCTGCCATCCCTCCCATTGATTCTCTCAACAAGAATTCATGGTTCTGGCAATACTACAAACAATTTACGGGTAATCTGGGATTGCCAGATGATAAAATGAAGATAGCTACAGCTGCGCCTAAGCAACAGCAAGACTCCTATGAAAATATATTGTACTCACACCTTACCAAAGAAAAACAGGAGGAAAGTATTCCTATGGCACAAGAAATACCTCCTGAAAATGTAACAAAACCTGAGCAAGAAGTTCCAGTTGTTTCTACTCCAGTTGAAGAATCCAAGACCCCTCCTCCTGCGCTCAAGTCTGATAAAGATGCAAGCAAGAGCTCAACAAGAGTGCGGGCAGTGCTTGACAATTTGCTATTTAACAACAACAATGTAGCTGTGGATAATGTTGTCCCTGAAATAACTGAAGACGGGGAGAAGGATTCAAATGCTGAGAATGAGTTCAACTGTGAAGTTAATGAAGCCTTGGAGCATGGAGAGAAGTTCCTAAAGTGGCTGGAAGCTTGCCAGGAGCCCAGCGTCACTAGGATGCAGGTGCACCAGCTCAAGGGAATGCTTAATAATATCAAAGCCAACGCCGAGCGGAGAAGTCAGAATGGATGTGTAAAGGAGAGAGTCAGTAGACGGAAGTAAGCTAGATTAACTGTTATATCCACGATGAACGCTGCCCAATACTTGAAGCAAACTTTATCTCGACACAAACTTTTCATTTTTGTATAATAGTTTCATGAGGTTCCATTACTTGAGGGATGTTTTGATCTACAGATATTTTCTTAACCTTATTAATACCTACTCTTCAATAGACCGTTAACATAAAGGGTGTTGCAAGACTCCAGGCTTCCTAATATTTTGGAACTGGTTCCTAAGGACTCTAGTTACACATGCAGTCTGAGATTTTTGCCCACCAAAACATGGAGCATCCGTTCCGAGTCTATTATGTATTTAGAGTAGGTAAAGTAGATTTGAAATGGTAAGTTTCTTATTTGATCAAAATCATTTTATTTTCTAGAATTTGTGAATCAATGTTTGTGTGAGTCATGTGGTTTGCTTTGAGTAGGGCAGCGAGAAATTATAAGACATGTTACCAAATTTGGAAATATAATACAAAGATGACACTACAGGGAAAGTCAATTTTGACTGTTTGTTGATAGTTAGACTAATAATTTTAAAATAACTATATTGAATCTTAATAAATATCATTGTAATAGTAAATAAGTCATTCCAATATGTTGTAAAGATGTGCTTCTTTTGTTAAAGTTGCAAACCCCAAAAGTATAGTGGTACACGGATCTCAATGAACACAGGTGACCTTTATTCAGGGCGGCCAACTGATAAAATGAATGCCATAACACGTCATGCAAAACAACATAGCTAATTTCATGGTCAACTGTCAAAAGTGATGCTTTACAAGATGGTGCTGTTAGTTCCGTTTTCAAACCAAACTCAGTACAATCTGTGTATCCCTAGTGCATATTATGAGATTTTAAATTGTAACAAAGTCATGACAAAATGGAAATACCTACACCTCGAGATGATTTAAAATTATTATAGATAGCAGAACTTGCTCAAAGCCAATGAGCCAATGTCGGCTTCCAGGCATTCTTATTTCCAATAAAATAATAGTTGTACTTAATCTTATAGCTAAAAAGTACAGATCTGTCCACCAATTTGTGTAGATGCTTGCCAACATAGAGATTTTTTGTTTCTCAACATTCAAAAGCAAAAATCTAAGTAACCGTTAAAGTAAAACCAAGTTTATAAACATAGTTTACTATGTGCGTGCCTAATTATTATTAATTAAGCCAAACAATAGCTTATGTGTTTTTAAAATTACCAAAAAAACTACCTGCACAATTTTCATAATTTACTTAGTCCTTTTCAATCAATATAAAGTTGCTAACGTGTTATTGAAACAGCACACCCTTAGGCCAGATTGTTTCTAACGTAACTTATACATTGTTTCAACAATGGCTTAGTGACTTTATACCTACTTATTAAAAAACAAAAACTTTTGAATAATGAAGGTAGTTTTTTGTTCAATTTAAAGTCAGATACGCTAACTTTGAAACAACACAGCCTAATCCTGTTATATTTTTACTTGATTTTTTAGTTATCACTGTATTATTTGAATCTTTGTGTTGCCTGTTGATCACAAAACTACAGACACAATGTAAAGTACAAAAAGAAAATAGCTACCTACACAAAAATGTAGGTAAATTACCTAGATTACTTCTAAATATCTACAACTTGAGGTACATACAGCTCTTCAGTTTATAGTACCTTGATAGTTTCAATGAATAACTTTCATTTGCTCAGTTGTAATAAGACTATATTTAGTGTTTAATATGATTTCTACCTCATTTCAATGTAAAACTAAACAGAAGAAACATTTGTATCCGACCTTCTACTTCCACCATCTATAAATCTATAATCTAAGTTGCAAGGATATATTCATTCAAAGCTCTCAGATGTATGCCCACAAACAAACACGTGTAGTTCGCGCTTACAAATGCTGGTTGTGTACTTACAAATAAAATCCAAACCTCAAATGAACATAAGCCCTGCAACTCTTGCCGACATTCCCTGAAACAGGGGTGACATTGGCAAAGTGAACCATTTTTTACAGTACCTATGGGTGGTCAACCTCATACCAACCTATAAGTATCATACAACCATACAACTTTTTATTGCGAATTGTGAATTAGCTAGTAATTCACCCAATTCTTAAAACTCCAATTCAACTTTTAACCTTGAAATAAATGTATTTATTAATTTATTGGTATAGAATCAAAAGCAGGAATCTATAACATTTCTCAAACATAAGATAAATAAATACAAACAAAATATAATGTCTATGCTTCCACTGCCACCTTTGATTCTATACCACTCAATTTTTGGAACACTCTGAATGTAACTGTAACTCTTGCCATTCCACTTGGGGTGGCCAGACCCTTTATCTTATATTGATGTATTTTAAAGGCTAAGTTTGGAATTCCTAACTATGGAATTGAACATAATCTTCACTTGAAAGTATTTCAGTGTTCATTCTCTCTTTGTGGCTTTAAATAAAGTATGATCACCTGCATCTTTTGATTTTTTAAATAAATTGAAAACATTAATTAATTAAGAAAGTCATTTTTCAAATCTGTCTTCAAATTTTTGTATAGCCCTTGTTGAACAACAATTAAATGCATGTAGTTTTAATGATGGTTTCCGTGACTTCAAACTATTTGTCCATTTCATACAGTTTTAAAGATCCTAATCTAACATGGAAATTATCTTCATTGAAAAGAATGCCAGTGTTCAGTCTGCCATCTTGTGCATTAAACATATATCAAAACCCATTGAATACCAAAATCAAACCAAGAAGTAACAAAAGAATTATATAAATCTATGATTCAGATAATCTCAAAGCCGTGTCCAATTTCTGATAATTTTTTCGTACTTTTATTTTTATCTTTTGGGAAAAAAGACACCCACCTTTGCTCGCCATTAAAAATTTACATTTAAAAGTCCATTCTACTGATTTATAATGAACTCATAAATTGTCCATACTTTTAAGAATATCTTGCATTTTTATATGGTGTTTTCGCAATATTATTTTTTATTATTACGTCACTAATTTTTGTCATTAATACTTAAATAATGATAATTTACAAGATGCCAAATGTATGTGGATGTTATTACCAATGTAATAATTACTAATTATCTATTAATATGAATGTAATATGTGGGTTCCGAGTGTCGCTGGTTTGAGGAAAGATAGTGGACTGTAGACTGTAGAAACAGGAGGGGGCGCTCGCAACAAACTTCTTTCTGTATTTCTATTTTCTATAGAATAATTATAATTGTGATCTCAAGTTAGAAGAAAGTTTATGAAGAGAAGCTTAAAAAATTAATTTAGAAAGAATCTAAATGACTCAGATCTATAATTGTACCTTATTATTTTTCTAATATAAAAAAATCATGAAGATGTGCTGTTTTATTTCTATTCTAGGAACAATGATACCGCATAAATCTTTGTTTCACAAAAATAAATAGAATAGCACCAGGATAGCAACTCTTTGTCAGCAGCATCATGCTTTAGCTGGATAGTTTCTTAAAAGAAAAAGTAAGTCAGTTTTTGGAGGTAGAGCTCTCTAAACCAATTGCCTAAGAGAAAAGCTTCCCAGATGACCAGCACAAGATGGATCTAGAGAGTTCATTTATAAAGAGATTGAAGGAAGACCCACCCATTTGCGTGCTCATAATTGCACGTAAGCACCTTCGGGATAATTAAAATTCATGAATTGGCGCTACAATAATCCTGTATACCTCTTTTGAAGATATTTTGTAAGGCATAAATACAAAGCTAAAAACAGCAGTTTGACATATAACTGATGTAACCTTAGCGTAGAAAAACCAGTACGCTCACATGTCCTAATCTAATATAAGTTGCAAAGGTATGTAACATTGGGAATTCATATTATATGCATTCTCACAAGCAGACACGTATAAGTTCGCGTTTGCATATGCAGATGCTGCATGTGAACCTACAACATAAAAACCCAAATCTCAAATGAACATACACCCTGCAACTCTTGCCGACCTTCCCTGAAACAGGGGTGACATTGGCAAAGTGTATAATTTTCTACAGCATGGGTGGTCAGCCGCATACCAGCCTATAAGTTAAGGAACATAGACAAAAATATATATTTTACTATAAGAAAGTAATCTATGTAAATACCAAAACAAATATAAAATTGGGGGAGTAAAAAATATACAGAAGTTTGCATTGTCATTTACGCTCACTGGAGGCACTGTTGATTTACCATCACCACCAAAAAGCATAAATAATCATTTGCTCCCCTTGATATGTGAACATAAACTTGTATATGCTTTATACTCGGGGTAAAGTTTTACTGCTTAAAATGATGTCATATGTTGTGTAAGGACCTAGTCGTAAACAAATGGCAGTTCGCTTTCAAAGCTAAACAGTCCATTGGAAGATCAACTAAAAAAACCTGTCAGGTGAAAAAATGATAGGACTCACCAGCAGGGTGGGTTTCGTCAAGGGTTGGTAGTCCACGTGGTCAGCTACATAGCTCGCGCAGCCCTGCCACGTGTGCATCTCGGGATATGGCAGCCATGTTGGGCGTATGGTGGTGCACACCATTTTCTAAAATTGGAAGTAAGTATAATTATTATGTAAGTGCAGTAAGACCTTGGTAATACGGATCCCGGTTTTCGGTGATCAGTTATCCAGATAGACACTCCAGGCTGCAGCGTAAAACCATTAGGTCTAGTCTGGTTATCATCCCTCAGCCTACAGCCTATCTACATACATATAATCTGAGTTGCAAAGAGATAAATTATTATTTAGAATTCATATTAAATACATGCTTACAAACAGGCATGTGTAAGTTCGCATTTACAAATGCTGCATGTGTACTTACAAATTTAAATTAACATAAACCCTGCAACTCTTGCCGACCTTCCCTGAAATAGGGGTGACAGTATGGGTGGTCAGCCTCATACAGTCCATACCAACCTCTAAGTCAAGAAACTACTTAAAGGTTGGTATGAGGTACTTATGAAAATAAGTATGATGCACATGCCATATGCAAGTCCTTGGGGACAACAAAAGAAGTAGTTGCACTATATGTGCAGCACCTTAGTTGCATTGCGTTACCTGTAGGTAATCTTAAAGGGTAGGTTTGCAAAAAGGGAGATGAGAGTGAAAAATAAGACCTGCGTGATCAACCAGTCAAGAGGAACTTGGAATTACTCGGGCAACTGTTCCAACTTCATTATAAAAATTAGTTAGTATTAAAATATTACAGCCTTATTAAATAAGTTAAGCAGAGGCTCTAACCATTGAGCCATGGTCTAGAGCAGGGATGGGCAAAGTACGGCCCGCGGGCCAACTCCGGCCTGCGAAAGCATTTAATCCGGCCCCCCGACTGTCCTTAGACAACAATAGCACTTGTATATTACGCAAATAAGCTACGCATTTAGTGTAACTTCTTGCCGCGTTATCCCCGTAGGGTTACACATGTGACGAGTGGAACCTATTTATTTTTACAGGTAAGGGGACCGGTCTTTCGCCAACCACTTCAGTTGAAGGGGGGGTTTCCCAGCTCCCTAGAGGGCTGGTACTCATTTTTTCTGAAGGCTGAGTAAACCTTGCCGGCATTTTATTTTGGGGCTTGAAGTAAACACCCTCGGTGGGATTCAAACCCGGGCTCACAGCATGGAATGCAAGCACTCTACCAACTGAGCTATCGACCGGCCTAATGGCCCACGATAATTATATTTTGACAATCCAAAAGTAAAAGTAGCATTTTTCCTATAATTCTGGCCCTTTTTTGATATTTTGTAAGCTTTCTGGTCCCTCATTAAGAACGTTTGCCCACCACTGGTCTAGAGCTTTAGATATCTATGCTTTTTTTTGGTCGCCATTATTGTCCAGAAAAAATTAAAGATAAAATGCAGTAAATCAGAAAATAAGTGGGATAAATACTTGTAAGCCGCATTCATTAAAAGCTTGTAACAATAATGGTCTTCTCTTGGGATACATCCATTTGAACTGTTGCCGGAAGTTTTCTGCATAAGCTAGGAGTAATTTCTCTTTGCCACTGTTTTTATAATAACTCTCGGGAAAGCATGTTCTTCCTTCAAACTCTGGTTCGGTTATTGTCGGCCAATACAAAGGGATTTTGCCTAATTCGTAAATAACATTTTTCAATGTATCAACATTCAATGGCTCTTGAATATCCCTCACACCAAAAATTTTTGGTTTTGAGTCTTCTGACTTTGATGTGCCTTCTCCAAAATGGTTTAAATCAGTATTTTTTTCTTCTAGAACAGAATTTAAAGAAGAACTTTTAAATTTCAAAGAATCACTAAATTCTTCCATCCTGGTGAAAAATGTATTAAAAATGTATTTTTTTTACTTTGTTCACAATAATCTCAATCAGGTAGTTTGGTAAGCAAGGGATATTCAAGTTTCCATGGAAACCAAGTATTTTCAAATTTCCCGCTCTCTTTTCATTGGTGGAAAGAAATTTCCAATTATTTTAAACTGACCAATGAAAAAATAATAAATGTGCTGCCAGAAACAAAGCGATTTAAGCCCCATTTATATTTTATTAGAAAGAAAAATTAGAAAAATCGCGGTATCGCGGTTAATTTTTTCTCCCATAAAAGAATAAAAACAACATCTGTCAATGTGCTTTTTTATTTTCTACCTACCTGGGATCGATCTAAATGGAGTATATTGCTCGACGATAATAAAATTATACATTCAAATACTTAATTGAACACGCGTATCTATTAACTTTGACAAAAATAAAGTAATACTATTGATAAAGTCAGAAAATTAAATAAAACTATTCGATTTGGATGCAAAATGCTGCCATAGTCAAAGAACATTTTTCCCCACATG
This sequence comes from Agapetus fuscipes, assembly GCA_951799405.1. Classification (NCBI taxonomy): domain Eukaryota; kingdom Metazoa; phylum Arthropoda; class Insecta; order Trichoptera; family Glossosomatidae; genus Agapetus; species Agapetus fuscipes. The sequence continues at coordinate 8,422,325 of OX637349.1, forward strand.
ACGTGGCCCAAATGACAGCTCGCTTTTCACTCAAGTGTCGTGTACTGTTTGTGTGGAAATTCAATTTTAATATAAAATAAATCATGTGGCTGTAATTAAACATTGTGTAAACGCTGAAAATATATTAAACAATATCGCAGCGCTGTAAGTATAAGTTTATTTTGCTTGGTATGTCTGTTTTTATTGATAAATATGCAGCTCTTCTGTCACTCCCCTTACATATTTATCGAATTTGTATTTCCCTCAATATTGATTGTACATCTTAAACAAGCATATTAGAAAATAAAAATGCATTATTAATTAGATTTATACCTCACACGGGAACTTATTTACCTTTGTACTGTGTATTTTTATTTTATTTGCTTAAAATTGATTATTATTATCAGTCCAATGTAATAGTTCAATGTAATGTATGTGAGAACCGGCCATTATCTTGTAACTCAATAAAACCGGTGGAGTTTATAAAGAAGGGCCCTTTTACGTTTGTCATTAAGTACTATAAATTGTAAATCAGCCTGATATTCTGTAGGAATGGGATGTAAGTAAAAGTTATTTATTTAAGGTTATCAGAATATCTCGCTACTTCCCCAAGTGCTGATGTATTGCCACAGAGTTATTAGATGTTGACTACTCAACCATGTTTATTAGAGTTCTGCTTTAACTTAACTTATATTAATAATGACTAAAATGGCCGCATTTGGAGAGCACGCTTTTATTTAATTTCACTTTTTCTACCAAGGTGGGTCGGCATAAGTGTTGATGCTTCTTGACAGTTATCTAAGTTGCAAATAAATATTCATATTAAATGAATGCATAAGCAAACACACATAAGTTTGCGCTTACACATGTCGCATGTGAACTTACAACATAAAAACCCATATCTCAAATGAACATATCCCTACAACTCTTGCTTCGACCTTCCCCGACAAAGGGGTGACATTGGCAAAGTGAAGCATTTCTTACAGTATGAGTGATCAGCCTCATACTAACCTGAACTGCTAAACTAAATATGTTTTCTGTTTTTTAGAAACCATCTGGTTTTAGGGAAAGGCTGCAAGAGTTGCAAGGTTTATTTTCATGTGAGGTTTCGTTTATTTGTATGCACACATGCAGGTATGTGTAGGCGCGAACCTACATGTGCATGTCTGTGGGCATGCATTTAATATGAGCCTTAAATGTTAACATATTATTTTTGCAGCTCAGATAGTAGTTTATTTATAGATCTCCCAATTACAACCTAGTAAGTCGGGATTGAAGACATGTTTGTTTGGGAGATGTTACAGTTGAACAGTGCCCTTGCAGTGATTTATCACAAAACAGCACTATAAATATTGTCTTATTATTATTATTATTATTACTATATTTTTAGCTAACATCTCACAATGACAACATACGAGGAGTTCATCCAGCAGAACGAGGACCGCGACGGCATCCGCTTCACATGGAACGTGTGGCCATCGAGTCGCATCGAGGCGCAGCGCCTCGTGGTGCCCCTGGGCTGCCTCTACCAGCCCCTGCGGGAGCGCCCCGACCTGCCCCCCATACAGTACGACCCCGTCCTCTGCACCAGGAACACCTGCCGTGCCATCCTCAACCCCATGTGCCAGGTGGACTTCAGGGCCAAGCTGTGGGTCTGCAATTTCTGCTTCCAGCGGAACCCTGTAGGTTTTGAATCTGTCCTTTCATCAAAAAAAAAAAATCTTCATTATTGACATATTATGATGTTTAGATTTTGCTACATTTTATTTTGTGCTTAGAGCTTTTCTCCTCTGTATTTTACTGTTGTGTTTTAAATATTATAACTACAATTTTCACCATAAGCTTTTTACTATACAGGGATTTCTTATCACATTAATAACCCTTTAACTATACAGGGATTTCTTATCACATTAATAACCCTTTAACTATACAGGGATTTCTTATCACATTAATAACCCTTTAACTATACAGGGATTTCTTATCACATTAATAACCCTTTAACAGCGGTTGACACGCATAGACGCCAAGTGTAAACTTGCATACAGTGCGGCTGTGAATCATAGACGTCATCCAACTTTGAACTTATCCCTGACATCTGTGTTAGAGAATTCATAAGTCTGCAAGTGGAAATATGTGTTAAACCTTTGTGATTTTGGTTCTTGAATAATTATACACGTGGCTATGCACATAGTTTGTTCACAAGTGTCATCTATCAATTAAGGTAGGAAACAATAAATTATTTAAAAATGTGCTTGAAAAAGTATTCCATACTGGGGGTATATGTATAGCCAAAATATTTAGAAGCGAAAAGGTCAAGCTTTTTTGTTTATCCATGAATGATGTTCTATGTGTGGTCATTACTTCTTTACGTAGAAGTGTGGACCCTTAAAATTAGCACAATAAAGAATTTGGAAGCTTTCAAGGAACATCCTAGACTGGTTGGGACTAAAGACTGTGGAACGAGAGACCTACGCTCAAGTGATAGACAATCGGGGGGACCTCACAAGACACTAAAGGAATAAAATAAAGAATGTGAAATGTTACATTATTTAAAGATGCTCACCTACAAAGGACCAAACATCAATGGCCACCTCCTCACAGTGCTATTCTGTGACTCGACAAACAACAATATATCTGTGACACTCTCACTTATGTTATGGATCTCCAAAAAAGTCACTTTTTATATAAGAACTAGCTGTACCGTGCCTCTGCTTGTGGGGGATCATTCCGCCATTCTGTTAGAAGTTGATAGTATCTTTGCAGATGTGTCTCCACTGTGTTTTATCTTTGCACACTTCTTTATATACCTAGATTATAGATAGATCTCCCAATTACAACCTACTAAGTTGGGATTGAAGACATGTTTGTTTCGGAGATGTTACAGTTGAGCAGTGCCCTTGCAGTGATTTATCATAAAACGGCACCATAAATATTGTCTTCTAAGTCTAAAAATCTTTGTGCCATAGTAAGTGAAAATAGTATAAGCATATTCCTGTTCTCATTTCCTTTCTTGCTCCAGTTTTTTTATACTGAAGACTAAGTGGGCATATAAACAATAACTCATGTAAATTTCATTGCAATCGGTTCAATAGTTTAGGAGTCCATACAGGACAAAGATACGTACATCCGTTCGATTTAATATATTAGAGAAAAGATTACAATTGTAAAAAAAAGATGAGGTATTGAATGAGATTTTGCATGTGTTTTCCAGTTCCCGCCCCAGTATGCGGCCATCTCGGAGCAGCACCAGCCCGCGGAGCTGATCCCCAGCTTCTCCACCATGGAGTACACACTGACCCGGGCGCCCTGCCTGCCCCCCGTGTTCCTGCTGCTGGTGGACACCTGCCTGGACGAGGAGGAGCTGGGCGCGCTCAAGGACTCTCTGCAGATGTCCCTGAGCCTGATGCCGCCCAACGCGCTCATCGGTCTGATCACCTTCGGCCGGATGGTGCAAGTCCACGAACTCGGTAATTGAATAGAATGCATTGTGGTAGGGACGGGAGAGGGCTTATTTGTGGACTTACGTCAGATTGCCGCGGTCTCCATCGCTGGCAATGGAGATCCTCAGCAAGTAGAGATGAGCTTCAATAAACATAAATTGTTGATTTTAAAAATATTCCTTGAGGTATAAGTTGGTATGAGGCTGACCCCCCATACTGTTAAAAATGTTTCACTTTTGCCAATGCCGCCCCGGTTTCAGCGAAAGGGGGCAAGAATACAAGGCCTTTTTTCATGTGTGGTTTGGTTTATTTGTCAGTACACATGCCGGATGTGTAGGCACAAATTTATTTTTGTCTGCTTGTGGGCGTGCATTTAATATGATCTCAATGTTTTTTTGAACAATTATTTCTTTAGCGCCGTATTGTGATGAATTACCTCAACATTGTTATTGATGTAAAATAGTTCACAGTGAAAACAACAAAAAATAGGACTTATGCAAAAATAAATATTAACCCCTGGAGCGCCAGCGATTTTCTGCCTAATTCAGACACCCAACTCGTAGTTTTTTATATTAAATATCTCCAAAGATACAAAACATATCTCCTGTGGGTTTTTTTTTTACATCAAAAATCAATTAAATAAAGTTTTTTTAGTGCCTACCAAAAAAAACACTTTTGTGAAATTATTATTATTATACAATGAAAAAAATCGCATATAGTACTATGGGCGCGGATCCACGTTCAGGCGCTTGAGCGGTAAAATGATAAATTGTCATTATTACACATGCCGCATGTAAACTTATAACATTAAAAACAAATTATAAAAATGTATGGAAAATACGACAGCATTCCTAATGAATGATTTAGCTTTAATTTTTTTTTTGGTTTCCGCAATGTTTTATACTTGGAGTACTGGAATAGTTTATTTCAACTACTTTGTTAATGCTTTCAGGGGCTGAGGGCATATCCAAAAGCTACGTCTTCAAAGGCACCAAGGATCTAACGGCTAAGCAGATCCAGGAGCAGCTGGGCATTGGTCGCGTGACCCCTGGAGCGGCAGTGCAGGCCCCGCAGCAGCCTGGCAGGGCCCCCCAAGCGCCCCAGGCACCGCAGCAGCCGGCCAACCGCTTCCTGCAGCCGGTGAAGCAGTGTGACATGGCGCTCACTGACATGATCGGAGAGCTGGGGAGGGATCCTTGGCCCGTGCATGCAGGGAAGAGGCCCCTGAGATGCAGCGGGGTGGCGCTCAGCCTTGCTGTAGGACTCCTAGAGGTGGGTTCTCACACACCATGTTACATTTGTTTTTGTTCTTGTTATACGTTTTCTTGCAGTCTATAATAATCTACCATCTAAGTTGCGAAGATTTATTGAATTTAAGGTTGATATTAAATGTATTCCTATAAGCAGACACAGTTTGCCGCATGCGAACTTAAGATATTAAAAACGCAACTGCACTACTAAGCTACACATTTAGTGCAACTTCTTGCCGCATTCTAACTACTACTACTACTTTTTTATGTTGGGACTAAAACCCAACATAAAAACATGAATCTCAAATAAATAAAAGCCTTGCAAATCTTGCCGACCTTCCCTGAAACAGGGGTTACTTTGGCAGAGTTAACCATTTTTTACATGATGGGTGATCAGCCTCATAACTAGCCTATAAGTTATGGAACACAAATAATTAATCATTTTACAAGTACATCAATAATTCCTTGATTTATAGGTTGGTATGAGGCTGACCACCCTATGACCAACCTATAAGCTAAGGAACACAAATAATAAGTCATTTTACTAGTACATAAAATAATATCACCTAAATAAAAATATAATAAATCCGAATGATGCAGGTGGCGTACCCCAACACGGGTGCTCGCGTGATGATGTTCCTGGGCGGCCCCTGCTCGCAGGGCCCCGGCCAGGTGGTGAACGACGAGCTGAAGCAGCCCATCCGCTCCCACCACGACATCCACAAGGACAACGCCAAGTACATGAAGAAGGGCGTGAAGCACTACGAGGCGCTGGCGCTCAGAGCCGCCACCAATGGGCACGCCATCGACATCTACTCGTGCGCCCTCGATCAGACGGGGCTCTTGGAGATGAAGCAGTGCTGTAATTCTACTGGGTAAGGATGTTACCTCATTTCTTGCCATAATCATTTTTTTTTTTTTTTTAAATAGATTTGGTTAGAAAAATGCAATTCACATCATCAGTTCCTTGACTAAAAGGTTAGTTAGTATGAGACTGACCCCCAATGCTATAAAAACTTGGTTCACTTTTGCGAATGTGTACACTAAGCCCACATTTGTTTTCCTATCCAGTCGCGCTCATAAATGATAAATTAACAATAAAAAGGATCTACTACACAAAACTCAGTTGCAGAAGAAGTGTCGGGAGGCCAAAGCTAAGATGGGATGGAAAATGACTTCCAAGCTCTAGGAAGCTTGACCACTTGGAGACAAGAAATGTTGGAAAAGGACAAGGGGAGGCAATGGCTCAATCATAATTATGCAAGTCAATCTTTGTTGTTTCTTTGCCATTGTATCTTTTTCGAAACATTTAGTTACAAAGATGTAACCAATAATTTTACACCATGAATAGATTATAGATTCTGACTCAACCAGTATAGATAATTAATCTGACCATTTGCTTTTTGTCTTCCAGCGGTCACATGGTGATGGGAGACTCCTTCAACTCCTCACTGTTCAAGCAGACATTCCAGCGAGTATTTGCCAAGGACCAGAAGGGAGACTACAAGATGGCCTTCAACGGTACTCTGGAAGTCAAATGCTCAAGAGAACTCAAGGGTGAGGACCTAAAACCTTTATTTAATACGTAGTCAATATCATAATTTTTGCACATCCAGCCTAGGCCATATTTCAAGAAAAGTTCCTAGTGCAGAGTGTTGTCTAGAGATTTACTGGATAAATGCCTGTAGCAACAATATCTATAACATTTTTTTATTTGAACCCAATTTTCTGGATGTATTATACAATCATCTCCTCAATGACCTTTACCGGAATCGATACCTTCAATTCTACTTAATCCTGATTGAGCCCAGACTAATAAGTCGCATGATGACTCTTGCCAACCTTCCCTGAAACAGGGAAGTGAAATTGGCAAAGTGACCTTGATTGGCGGCTGACCACCCATGCTGTAGAAGATGGTTCACTTTGCCAATGTCACCCCTGTTTCAGGGAAGGTCGGCAAGAGTTGCAGAGTGAATATTCATTTGAGATTTGGGTTTTTATATTGTAAGTCCACATGTGGTATGTTTAAGCACAAACTTGTATGTGTCTGCTTGTGAAAATGCATATAATTTGAATTCTTAATGTTACATATTTTAGCAACTTAGATTAGATTCGAACCATTTTTTGCAGTATGGGTGGTCAGCCTCACACCAACCTATAAGTCAAGAAACTTTAATAGCTTAAATTTTAATGGTTGGCAAAAGTTGTTGCTGATACATGTTTGGATAGCCTCTTCCCAATGCTTGAGTTTTAACTGCATGTATTCATGGTCTCCTTGCAACCTTTACCAAGTCATCTGCCCATCTGACAGAGTGCCGTCCATGTCATGGACGTCTTCCAGTACATGGCTGCCACTCAAAGTTCTTTAAAATTGCTATATATTTCAGTGTCTGGCGGCATTGGCTCGTGTGTGTCCCTGAACGTGAAGTCGCCGTGTGTGTCGGACCAGGAGATGGGCATGGGCAACACCTGCTCCTGGAAGATGTGCACCTTCACCCCCAACTCCACCATCGCCCTCTTCTTTGAGGTAATCATTGTCTGGATGTTGTCAAAATTCATTTGTCTTGCTTAAGATTGGAAAGTGTGGAAGAGTGAGATTCCTGCATCCATCAGTGAAGAGATGGCAGCTAGCTGTAAGCAAAAAAATTGACAAAATAAGTAAAAAATAAGCAAGCAGATCTTGATTTATTTCTTTCAGCTAGTACTTTCCCTGAAGGGGTTGCCTATGGCTAGTGAACCTATTTATTTTACAGGTAAGAGGGCCGGCCTTACGCCAACACTTCAGTAAAGTGGGGGTTTCTCAGCTCCCGAGGGGGCTGGTACTAATTTTTTGTGAAGGCTGAGGAAACCATGCCAGTATTTTATTTTGGATTTTGTAATAAATACCAAAATGGGAAATCATTTATGGCACCCTCGCTGGGATTTGAACCCAGGCTCTTGGCATATAAGGCAAGCATTCTACCAACTGAGCTATCGACTGAATTTACCTTTAAAATAAACCAACCGGTCACCAAGGTTCACCCAGCCTTACAGAAAATGGGTCTTGCTTGAGGATTGGTGCTTTGTAGCGACAACTTAGCTCGCAGAGGGCTCACACGCAAAACAGCGCTCACCAAATAAATCATCCGTGTATTATTATTATAATCTTCAGTATTTGTGTTCTGTGTCCAGGTGGTGAACCAGCACTCCGCCCCAGTACCGCAGGGAGGGCGGGGCTGCGTGCAGCTCATCACCCAGTACCAGCACTCCAGCGGGCAGAGGAGGATCAGGGTCACCACCGCAGCCAGGAAGTAATATAACAACACTCCGTTTAACATCTTGTTTGAGCCATTGAACCACTCAATTAAGATTCAATTGAAAAAAAAACTGAGAAATAGTGCAAAGGTTGACACAACATCTATTTGTTGGCGTTGCAAGATCACACTTCTCACCTATTGTGATTTAAATTGTACATATGACTGGAGAACAACAGCTTTAGACAGGCAAAGTTAGAAGTACATGCCATGAAAGTCGATAGCAGGAAATATAAAAAATATAAAAAGCAAGTTTTTGGAAAGATTTCAAATGAAAGCATATTGTTCCAGCTGGGGTGATGCGGCGGTGAATCTCCACCACATCAGCGCTGGCTTTGACCAGGAGGCCGCGGCCGTGGTCATGGCCAGGCTGGTGGTGTACCGGGCGGAGCAGGAGGACGGGCCCGACGTGCTCAGATGGGTGGACAGGATGCTCATCAGACTGGTAAATCACATCCTTAAGTCATATAAATATTTAGTGGAGCTTATGTATTGTTATTTCTTCTTCTTAATCCTATTCCTCATTACTGAGGGTTGTGACCCTTGTGGAAGCAACCAATCTTCTCCAGCTCTCCCTCGACTGCGCTGCCCGCAAAGCTCCAACTACCGAGGTGCCTGCTGCTGTCTTCACTTGATCGGTCCATCATGTGGGGGATCTACCTCTTCCTCTCTTCCCCTCCAAGTTACCGATCACAACCAGTCGTTCCAGGCTATCCTCATTGCCACGGATAACGTGTCCAAAGAACTGAAAAATACGGCGTGTACACATGTTGGCCAGAGTCAAGCCATCCAAACGCAGCTCCCGACGAATGGACTCATTGGTGCGTCTAGCCGTCCATGGGATTCGAAGCATGCGCCTCCAGCACCACATTTCAAAAGCGTCATTTAGTGTTATTTAGTGTTTATACAATTCACTTATAATTTTAGTGGACAGGATACTAGCTTACGGTGAAGAACAATTACAAGCATCTAGATCCGGCCGGGAAAGGAATGCCAGCAAAAATCAGAAGATAAGTTTGTAAGAAAAAAAGTAAAATCTAGTGGCATCTGTGTGTATCTAAAGCTCTGCAAAATTTGTAATGCAACAACAGTCGCTATCACAGCTTATGGCGGTATGTTATGGTCAAAGGGCCCAGCCGTGGCTCGAACCAACGTTATCTGAACCAAACACGCTAGCTGAACAAGCGTCTTGACCGCCGTGGCCATAGCACCGACGAAATGGGAAAAATGGGAAGTCTTCATTTATGAGTTTGGATATTTCCGTATATTTTTCCCATTTCAGAAAAAAACATCAAATGCCGCCTTTAAATCTGTACAACTCGTGTATAAGTAACAAATGGATGCATGCGGTGTATGTGTTTTTTTTTTTGTTTCAAAAAGTAGTTTTTTAGGGGACATCCTGACGCATAAACCTCCTACATAATCTCACACTTCACAATTCCCGTTCACAGTCTTATAGACCTCAAATTTCTGCAACATAGATCTAACATTGTAACTGTTTATTATGTCAACAGTGCCAGAAGTTTGGTGAGTACGGCAAGGACGATCCCAACAGTTTCCGCTTGTCGGAGAACTTCAGCCTGTACCCGCAGTTCATGTACCACCTGCGTAGATCACAGTTCCTGCAGGTCTTCAACAACTCACCCGACGAGACCAGCTTCTACAGGTAAATAATGGTTCTAAATCTAAATCTAAGCTGCAAAGATATGTATCATTTGAAATTCATATTAAATGCATTACCACTAGCAGACACGCATAATTTCGCGCTCACACATGCCGCATGGGGACCTACAATATAAAAAATCCAATCTCAAATGAACATCAGCTCTGCAACTCTTGCCGACTTTCCCTGAAACAGGGGTGACATTGGCAAAGTGAACCACTTTTTACAGTATGGGTGGTCAACCTCATGCCAACCTATCAGTCAAGGAAAAAAAAAAAAGGTGATTCTCCAAAAATGGTATTCTACCAGTATATCATTCAGAACAAGGTGGGCCAGACATGTGCAGAGAATGACATCTGCAGACACGTGCACAGCAAAAAGGGAAACACATGCCAGAATATATGACGTAACCTTAGTCTTTTTGTAATTAATGAGGTACGACAACTACTATTTGCCTTTGTTGAGGTTTTGCTACTGCTTTCTATAGTCGGCATTATGACCAAAAGTGTTTTTGAAATGGAATAATGCTGGTTAGATTCCCGTTAGGCTCCTTGACCATAACCTAGGTCCTGGTTCAGCAGATGTTATTCAGTATTTACTAATCAATTTCTCTTCGCAAATGTGTTTTTAAAAAAAAAATCAGTACTTTGGTTTTCCAGCTTGTTAGTATATCATGTATTATATTTGTATACCTGGTATATTGTTTGTATACCATTTATTATGTTTGCTTACCTTGTTTAATATATTTTGTTTACCATGTGCAGTGTATAATGATTGTTTATTATGTATAACCTTGGTTGTTTAGACACATGCTGATGAGGGAAGACCTCACCCAGTCCCTCATCATGATCCAGCCCATCCTGTACGCCTACAGCTTCAATGGTCCTCCAGAGCCCGTCCTCCTGGACACCAGCTCCATACAGCCTGACCGCATCCTGCTCATGGACACATTCTTCCAAATACTCATCTTCCACGGAGAGGTAAATCTTGTTCACCAACAAAATCATCTCCATAATGCCTGGTGCCAGGTTCAGACAGGTCTCTTTAGTAGGAAGTGATTAGTGGTCCAAAGTCCCTAAAGGAATAAACAACCAAAGGCAAAATCATCTCCATAATGCCTGGTGCCAGGTTCAGACAGGTCTCTTTAGTAGGAAGTGATTAGTGGTCCAAAGTCCCTAAAGGAATAAACAACCAAAGGCAAAATCATCTCCATAATGCCTGGTGCCAGGTTCAGACAGGTCTCTTTAGTAGGAAGTGATTAGTGGTCCAAAGTCCCTAAAGGAATAAACAACCAAAGGCAAAATCATCTCCATAATGCCTGGTGCCAGGTTCAGACAGGTCTCTTTAGTAGGAAGTGATTAGTGGTCCAAAGTCCCTAAAGGAATAAACAACCAAAGGCAAAATCATCTCCATAATGCCTGGTGCCAGGTTCAGACAGGTCTCTTTAGTAGGAAGTGATTAGTGGTCCAAAGTCCCTAAAGGAATAAACAACCAAAGGCAAAATCATCTCCATAATGCCTGGTGCCAGGTTCAGACAGGTCTCTTTAGTAGGAAGTGATTAGTGGTCCAAAGTCCCTAAAGGAATAAACAACCAAAGGCAAAATCATCTCCATAATGCCTGGTGCCAGGTTCAGACAGGTCTCTTTAGTAGGAAGTGATTAGTTGTCCAAAGTCCCTAAAGGAATAAACAACCAAAGGCAAAATCATCTCCATAATGCCTGGTGCCAGGTTCAGACAGGTCTCTTTAGTAGGAAGTGATTAGTGGTCCAAAGTCCCTAAAGGAATAAACATCAAAGGCAAAATCATCTCCATAATGCCTGGTGCCAGGTTCAGACAGGTCTCTTTAGTAGGAAGTGATTAGTGGTCTAAAGTCCCTAAAGGAATAAACAACCAAAGGCAAAATCATCTCCATAATGCCTGGTGCCAGGTTCAGACAGGTCTCTTTAGTAGGAAGTGATTAGTGGTCTAAAGTCCCTAAAGGAATAAACAACCAAAGGCAAAATCATCTCCATAATGCCTGGTGCCAGGTTCAGACAGGTCTCTTTAGTAGGAAGTGATTAGTGGTCCAAAGTCCCTAAAGGAATAAACAACCAAAGGCAAAATCATCTCCATAATGCCTGGTGCCAGGTTCAGACAGGTCTCTTTAGTAGGAAGTGATTAGTGGTCTAAAGTCCCTAAAGGAATAAACAACCAAAGGCAAAATCATCTCCATAATGCCTGGTGCCAGGTTCAGACAGGTCTCTTTAGTAGGAAGTGATTAGTGGTCCAAAGTCCCTAAAGGAATAAACAACCAAAGGCAAAATCATCTCCATAATGCCTGGTGCCAGGTTCAGACAGGTCTCTTTAGTAGGAAGTGATTAGTGGTCTAAAGTCCCTAAAGGAATAAACAACCAAAGGCAAAATCATCTCCATAATGCCTGGTGCCAGGTTCAGACAGGTCTCTTTAGTAGGAAGTGATTAGTGGTCCAAAGTCCCTAAAGGAATAAACAACCAAAGGCAAAATCATCTCCATAATGCCTGGTGCCAGGTTCAGACAGGTCTCTTTAGTAGGAAGTGATTAGTGGTCCAAAGTCCCTAAAGGAATAAACAACCAAAGGCAAAATCATCTCCATAATGCCTGGTGCCAGGTTCAGACAGGTCTCTTTAGTAGGAAGTGATTAGTGGTCTAAAGTCCCTAAAGGAATAAACAACCAAAGGCAAAATCATCTCCATAATGCCTGGTGCCAGGTTCAGACAGGTCTCTTTAGTAGGAAGTGATTAGTGGTCCAAAGTCCCTAAAGGAATAAACAACCAAAGGCAAAATCATCTCCATAATGCCTGGTGCCAGGTTCAGACAGGTCTCTTTAGTAGGAAGTGATTAGTGGTCTAAAGTCCCTAAAGGAATAAACAACCAAAGGCAAAATCATCTCCATAATGCCTGGTGCCAGGTTCAGACAGGTCTCTTTAGTAGGAAGTGATTAGTGGTCTAAAGTCCCTAAAGGAATAAACAACCAAAGGCAAGTAGCCAGTAATAGATATTTTCAGTCGAACAAAATACAGAAAAAGACTTGAAAGAATGTGGCTAATTTGACACTGCTGAATTAGATACAAGGACTGCATCATCTACAGTGAAACACTCTTTGCTCTCTCCTATCATAAGTCCGCAATCATCAAGCCATCATTAAGCGCATTTGTCCGTGACTATTAAATAGCCATGGACTCATACACCCATAATAACTCATCAATTATGTTGAATGAATTATAAATTAATAATTTCTCAATGGCATCTGTTAATTTAGGGTCAAAGCTATCAGCAAGGGGTCCACCGCGACGCAAACCAGCGATGGTAATTTCAGATAACCTGTAGAGCCATATCATAAATCGAAGCCTGGAAAGTTGGAGAGGTGCACATCCAGGTGAAGGAGATCATGGGTCTTCCTCTTATAGATTTTTTTTATTTTAACAGCTTAGTGCTAGAGGGAATGTTGGGATATTGCACACAGACAAAAACACCTTGCATAATTCAATAATGAAGCAAACTTCTGGGAAATATATATTTATATAGTGTTTGTTATTTCCAGACAATAGCACAATGGCGAGCCCTGCGCTACCAGGACATGCCGGAGTACGAGAGCTTGAAGCAGCTGCTGCAGGCACCGGTGGACGATGCTCAGGAGATCCTGCAGACCAGGTTCCCCATGCCCAGATACATAGACACGGAGCAGGGAGGGTCACAGGTGAATATCATGATGACGATTATGAGTTTATGATTTCTTTATAGTGCCGTTTCGTGTTGTAGTCACTTCAAGGGCGTTTGTGCAAATGATGCCAGAAATCTGCTTATCTTCAATGCATTTCGAAACTTCCTATGGTCCTCTATCTCTCTCACATAATGAGGCAGGTGGTTCCAGCCCAGAGGACCAGAAACTGCAAATGCACGCTCTTCGAACATTGTTTTAATACTTCTTACCTGTTGTTCAATCCGTGTTTTGGCTCCGGTGTCCGCTGTAAAGTTAGGCTTTTTTGCTGAATGCCCCGATTCTAAGCTTTCAGACACAAAGCAATTTATCAACATCAAACGCAGGAATATAGAAAGTAAAATGAGAGTTTAGAAAACCTGTACAAGACTAATCTCCACATACTGCGGCATACAGACTGAAGCAGATGCCTCGAGGACGGAGGACAAATCCCTTTTGAGAACTTCGGAAATGAAAACATTACGATGCATTACTGGAAACACACTATTAGATAGAATACGAAACACGGAAATAAGGAAAATGTGCAGGACGAAGATACTCTAAGATGGGGAAGACAATGAAGATGATGCTGTTATGAAATAAAATATATAAATAGAATGGGTGATGATAGGATCCCACGTATCACTCTTCAAGGAAACCCAACTGGAAGACGACATCCGAAGAACAGAAAAGAAGAAAAAATGTAAGATGGATATAGATCAATTCAATAATTAAAAGAGGTATAAAACAGGAAGAATTGGAGGCAACTCTGGAGAGACTCACCATCTGTAGTGGAATGGCAACTTAATTACTATCAATCAATAATGTGACATGAGTTGGATGATCTGTACTTTAATTGATTTAATTCTGTTCCAGGCCCGTTTCCTGCTGTCGAAAGTCAATCCATCTCAGACCCACAACAACATGTATGCATACGGGGGGGTGAGTTTCCCGCTTAAACATTCTCCACACAATTCCAGCATAATATGAGCTCATTAATGTTAACTAAATATATTTATTCAATGCCTGCTTCACTGCAATATTACTTTAATTTATTTAAACAAAATGAATTATTCTCATTTTTGCATGACAGCATCTGAATGATTTAATTTTAGAATGGACTTGGTGCAAAATTTGAAATTATATTTTTTTCTCAGAAGGCAAGTGTCACATATCTATGTGATTAGGGACCTTAGCAACTGCAACTAAGGTACTCATATAGTGTAACTTCTTACCTGCGTTATTCCTGAAGAGGTCGCATGTGGCGATTCGGGACCTATTTATTTTTACAGATAAGAGGGCCGGCCTTATGGCAACTACTTCAGTTTAAGCGGGGGTTTCCCAGCTTCCGAGGGGGCTGGTTCTCATTTCTAGTGAAGGCTGTGTAAACCTAGTCCGTATTTATTTTGGGTTTGAAATAAACACCGAAACGGGAAATCATTTTTGACATCCTCGGTGGGGATTGAACCCTTGCTCTATAACATATAACAAAATATTAGTTTTCATTTTCCTTAGCAATCCTTCATATATTTTTTTGTTTTTAGAATTTGTGCCGAGTCCACTGATTTACTTTTTTAGACAGCATGGTGATTGATTTTATTATGTTTTCATATTTTTGTTCATCACTATTTTGTTGTGCATTTTGTATAATTTTTTTTATTAACTTTTGTTTTATTTTTTTTACGTTCCTGATTCACCAGGCGATGCCAGTCCCAAGCTCGGTAGTGAATTTTTTTTACACCTTTTAATTTAATATTATTCAGTTTTCAAGTCCTTCAAGAATTAAGATTAAAATATTAATTTATATTTATAAGTATAGATACAGATAGATAATTACTTCACTGAATTTAACTTTTTCGGATATTAGAAATGTTATGGGAGAACTTGCATACTTCTCGACGTTTCGTTGGCGATGTAGCCAACCTCTTCAGGAAGCACCCTCTCTACACGACAACTGGGGATGAACTGGTTCTACCATAGCGGTTCATCTAATATCCAATCAGTGTTTTTCATTAGATTTTGCCCACACCAGATTAGTGCATAGTTTCGAGAAAACGTTTTAAATCTGTAACCGCCCGCTAAACCAAAATAACGAAAAAGGTGATTCATTAGCAAAAAAGTTGCATTCTTTTTTTGGTTTACCGAAACTTGCTCAAACTGACTTCCGGTAGCTTTTTCTGTATGAAAAAATATGCAATGCTTGACATTTAGATAGGTATTTCAGTGTCTATGCTATTTTTTGAGGTTTTAACTTTTTGGAGACTTTCGGAAGCATTCGGGGAACGACAGCTCTCGAACGTTTCTCGACGCTCGAGCTGGCAAACTCATGTTGCCATCACAGTCACCATTGTCAAAATGTCAACTGCAACTCCAAATGAACCAAAAATGGAAACAAATATTTTTCAAAGCATGACTTCATTGCGGCTTCAGGTTTTGGCTGTGGGTAACCCGAAGAAAATCTCAAAGATGGGCCTTAATTTACAAGGATTGTCATTGTCCTGAGGATGCCTTTTTAGGCGAAAACGTTAGACATAATTTAAATAAAATAAAAGTGAATTAAAACTGTGTGTTATTTAATTAATATACAAGAAAAGTGTCTGTTTTACAATATTGCTGACTTGAAAAATAACATGACGCGGCATCTGTCACTTTTGTTTTAACACAGTTTTAATAATTGATTCGCCGCTGCATCCCTTAGATTTGTTGTTCTAGTGTAAAATTTTAATGCTTTAAAATTACTGTAATTGCTGAAACTCTTATTCCATTCATAAATCTTTTCTTCTGAAAGTTATCTCGTACATTTCGATCAGCGGGGGAATGAGGAAGATTGCCATTTTACATATGTCGAACTGGTGTAGAACTAAATAAACCTACTCGGAGGTGGTTTAGAAATTTTATCATTTTTTGAAACATGTTTAGTGCTAAACTGTTTCATAAAGTTTTTTTGAATCACCTTTTTTGTTAATTGAGATTCAATCGTAAAATTAAACCAGATCTCTAAAGAAATCTGGTTTAAAAATTCTAATCAATAACACTGAATAAGTTTAATATCTAACAGTGAAGTAATTATAATTGTAAATATGTCAAACCGATAGTTACAACTTAACCTCTAAGGTAGTGAGTTTTGGTATGATGTAAATATCTATACGGAGTGAGTTTTTATATAAAGGGTTAAAATAAAAAAGTATTATGTTTAACGACTTCAACATAATAATCAAAAATAAAACTTACCATTTTTCAAAGAAAAAAAAATTAAAACTTACCATTTTTCAAAGTTTTTATTGAAAAATCCTATGTTTATTTCAGGTGTCGTCAACTATTGGTTGCGGTGTCAAAATATTCGTACACTAGTAAAATAATCTTCACTTCACTAAAAGTAATTGAAAACTTACACTTACAAAATAATAAAAATACATATAAATACATAGATGAAACACAAAACATGACTAATAATGTTTTTTAGTGTGGTAGGCTTTGAAACATGGATGTATACACAAAGCGACGTTGCACACTTCACACATGAATTTTGTGTCTTTTCGACACTTTGGTCGTACAGTTGTATGACTGCACACGTGACACTTTCTTTGGGTCCTGCTTCCTTGTGCCTGTGTTTGGGGAACAGGGAAGGGGAAGTGCCTTTCCGTTAGTCGTAGTGGCACATCCTCAACCCTTCTTCCTCCTGATGCATTCGGTTTACGCGCTTCTTGTCTTCTGCGTTTAGATGTAGACGGCTCAGGGTCATCTTCTACCTCTGACGATAAAGATTCTTCAGAAGAACTATCAGACTCAATAGGTAAATCGTCAATATTTTCGTATAACTCTTCATCTTCGCTTTCAACCAAAGCATCGAAGATGTCCTTTTCACTTTCCCTATGCGACATGATCGTAAATGGAGGGACAGATAATTTATAAAAGAAAAATTACAACACAAAAATTCCACAACACAAAGTTACGAACGGGCTCTTGCTATCAAATAGTACGTAAATAAAGGTATGCAAAGAATAAAAATATTGTCAATAAAACACAAAAACACCAAACAAAATATGTTTTTTTTAAATAAAACCGTGTTCAAAAAGTGATCACCAAACAATTTACATAAGAAAAACTTTATAAAAATGCAATTTTCGCGGGAGAAATATACGTATACGCGATGACAAGCGCGCACGTGTTCAAACTGGTTTCGAACACCACGAAAGATGATTGTGACGTCACACATACTTTGACATCGCTTTTGTAAAGTCGATAATACCGCTAACTGCGTTTAGTTTTTAAAATATTATGGGGGAAAGCCGCTAGATGCCGTTGGTTAATCCATTTCTGACGTTTACTTATGAATAAAGCCTGTATGACCGCAGCCGTACCGGTACGGCCATACTTCGATTTGCAATGACATTTACCGCCGTACGGGTACGGCCATACTACCTTAGAGGTTAAACCTAACAAGATTTAAACATGATTACTCCCAATACAAAATTTCATTCATTATTGTTTTTCATTTAAAACTTTCTGGTAAAAAAGCTCCCTTCTTTACTATCTGCTGATGAATATACAGATCCTTGGAAAAAACTGTATGAAATTTTTTACATTAAAAAATATTTAAATCCTTGAAGTCCTTTTTGTTTGGGATTTTTAATGTTAACAATTTTATAAAGTAGGATGTTTTTTTACTTTTTTTTTTGTTGATCATATTCTTATAGCTTTTTTATGCTTTAAGGTTGTTTAAAGACTAACTCAACTCAAATAACAATGCTTTCACTAATAGCTAGATTACTAATCGATTTTGTATTAATTTTATATTTTAGTATGGTAAAATTATCAGTATAAAAGCACACATTGCCAGACATGCCAGAAAGGGGCAATTGGAGCAGCTGTAAAGTTTGATTTTATTTGATACCAAAGTCGTACAGTTTCTCTTCTGAAAAAGTTTTTTTAAATTCATTTTCTGATCATAGTTACACCGAAACATCATATGGATCAAGATAGCGCCCTAGGGGTGCCTTGTGCCACTTCACGGCGCTGTATAAACTTGGCCAATTATTATTATTGAGATGTCCTGAAAATATCCTGGGTATAAACAGGCTTTTAGAATCTGCATTTTATTTTGCAGAAAAAATGTTTCATTCCATTTGTTTTGAATATAACACAGAGGTGATGGCTTAACATAATAAATATCCTTTTTAAAAACCTTTACCAGCTCATAAAATAAGTATTATAAGTTACTGTAAACTAAAGAGAAAAAAGTGGTGGTGGAAAAAATCCTTCAAACTATAGCATCTTACCTCTAAGTGCCTTTTCACACGTGCTGTGCCCGGCAACCCCATACATTTTGCGACTTGTACTGGAAAACCATAACCGGAACGTGTGCAAAAGGCCTTAGGGTGGGTTGTTTAAACAATACCTTAGTGACTTTATACTGAATGAAAAGAAAAAAACTTATGGGAATCATGCAGGATTTTTTTTCCAGTTTAAAGTCACCTAAGCAATTGTTGAAAGAATGAATAAAGTAGAGGAATGAATGAAGTTTCTTTTGTTATGTTTGGGTTTTGCTGCGACTCTTTTATATTCATATATTAATGTCCTGTTATTTGTCTTTAGGACGGTGGTGCTCCGGTTCTTACTGACGACGTCTCACTCCAAGTTTTCATGGAACATCTCAAGAAATTGGCCGTGTCGTCAACTGCATAAACATAACCTCAAATTTAGATACAATTAAATGTTTTTCAACCTTAAAATCTATACAATTTGATCAATATAAACCCTTGTTGGAAGTATCTTTCATATTTATTTTATAGACATTTTGATATGTAATGGAATTTTAAATTATTTTTTAGGAACCGTAAAGCAATGCAGTTTTATTTGCAAATTACAAATTTAAAAAAAATATCATCAGGCAAACCCGTGTAGGGTAACTAGGTAACGTAACATTGAATAACAAAATATCTGTTGTCTTATTTCCTAGCAACCCTACGCGTAAAATTACAATTCTGTCAATGTCATTTGTAGAGTCAGTGCCACTTAACTTGTCCCGCGAGCCTAGCGCAGTGATCGCCAGAACACGTGAACAGAACGTGCTTAAAATATATATTTTTAAGCACGTTCTGTTCACGTGTTCTGGCGATCACTGCGCTAGGCTCGCGGGACAAGTTAAGTGGCACTGACTCTATCGATTCCATTTTGGCTAAAATTGGGAAAATAATCCTATAAATAATTTTGTTAATAGTACTATCACACTAGGAAGATTTACCGAAATTATGTATAATTTACCTTGTTTTACAAAAGTCTATATTTTTTATGTTTTGTCTTGTTGAAAGATAGGATGTATTATAGGTATTAATATATATTTTTATGATTTTTATTTTCCTTGCTTTGTCAACCACGATTAAGTAATTCAATAAAAATATTTTACAATTAAAATACTGAATTTTAATCTCGGCAACATTTTTCCAGATGTATTTATATATTTTCTGGTTTGTTTCTCCATTTCTGAAGTCCATGGTCATCTTTTCATGTGGTGTAGAATCCTCTGAAAAAGGCGCCATGTGAACTATATACAGAGAGCGCTTTTGGCATGCCAGTCAGACACTAAAACAATTATCACCTTTAATTTTCACTTGAAAACATTTGCACTCTCCACAGCTCTTACAGAATACACAGTCGAGAACTTATGGGGGAAAAGACACAACTCTGAAGTATACAAACTATATAAGTATAATTTAAAAAATGAAAATAACCTTTGTTTTATTCTACTATTATTTTTATTTAAATTTGTTACAAAAACAAACCAAATTAAACGAGTTGACCGGTTTTGGCCTCTAGGCCATCTTCAGAGTAACTATAAGTATAAGATGTAATCTAGTTAATGACTGACTGCATTGGCTGTGTCACATTCAGCGAATGGACCATCAGATCCTGGAAAAGGTAAACATAGAGGTGACGGACCCAAAGAGGTGTACGGCGGTGGGGAGATCCACATTAAGGTGGTAAGACTGAGGCCAAGACCTATCCCGGATTGTTGTGCTTTGTCAGTATTGTCAGATTTACAATTTTAATAATACACAATACACAGTTAAAAAAATATTGGATTACAGACGAACCGTTCTAAGATAACTTGCATTATTCTCAATGTTTCGTTAGCAACATAGCTAACGTCTTCAGGAGACACCCTCTCTACACAACGACTGAGGATGAACTGATTTATAATAACAACTGTCACAAATCACTGCATACCTTGGAGTGAAGGTAGTAATTATGTTTAGGTTTATCACAATTATAACCACTTTTATTTCTTTCGAGTCCATGTCCCAGATGGCACTGGTGACGTGGTTCCAACTTAAATCTAGCAAAGTAAACAACAGGTTTGTTTTCAAAAAAATAAACATTTTATTTACAAGTTCAACTGTCACCCTTGATCCTATACAACATTATGGTTAATACATTTCATAACTTCAAAATTATTTGACACAATGCTTTGAATGCTCACTTAAACATATCTACACTAATTTTATCTCACAAGAGATTTGTCAGGAACAGATTTTAGTGCACTATTAAATTGACATAAAATGTTAAATTCACTTTTCAATCGAAAAGTTGACTGCTCTACAGATGGTGGTTAAATACAACTTATGGAGTGTGTTCGGGGAGCTTGATTCCACACTGAGCTTTCGAAGCAAAAGCATTAAAGAAGCTCGCTACTTTGTTTATGGCTTAATATGCTGAACGATCACAAACAAAGCAAACTTCATCTTTGAAAGCTTTGAAGAATGAACTATACATTTGTCTCAAATTGCATTATTGAGCCACATCTGATATATTTAGTAGATTTTTTTAATTATAGAAAAGCTAAAAATAAGCTACAAGTCCATTAGTTATAATTAATAGATAATTGTGAATTTATTCTACTTATATAGTGTAACTTCTTGCCGCGTTATCCCCAAAGGGTTTCGCATGTGGCGAGTGGAACCTATTTCTTTTTACAGCAAAGGGGGCCGGCCTTACGCCAAACACTTAAGTTCTGTTAGTATAGCGGCATGCAAGCTTACACAATCCTTACCTGTATGGAAACTCGAAATTACCAAATAATCATCTTTAAATATTCCCTAAGCAAGCTCCCCGAACAACTTGTGAGCGTTGAAAGTGTTTAAAGTAAGCTCTCAAAATGTGGCCTTTTAAGCCATTGTTTTAAGGGTTTTATTTTTATGCAAGCAAATAAAAATGAGTAATAACTACGAATTTTCCAAATGAAAAGTGATGGTTTACCTCAACCAATTTTTATTTTGATTGAAAGAAAGAAGTATGTAAGGATAGAAAGAAATGGCGGTTGATCTGTGATGTTGGCGGCTGAGGTTTGTTAAAGTAAAATTGGTTTTATGATTTAGTTTTTATGTCCATGTATATATTGTGATTTATTGTTTTTAAAAAATATAATTTGTCATGTATGTTCCTTGACTTATAGGTTGTTATGCGGCTGACCACCCATAATGTAAAAATTGGTTCACTTTGCCAATGTCACCTCTGTTTCAGGGAAGGACGGCAAGAGTTGCAAGGCTTATGTTCATTTGAGATTGGGTTTTTATATTGTAGGTCCACATGCGGCATGTGTTAGCGCGAAATTATACATATCTGCTTGTGGGAATGCATTTAATATAAAACTTAAATGATATATATCTGTGCAGCTTAGATTAGATTAGATTAGATTGAAAGCAACATAAGTGTTCTTTATGCTAAAAAAGTAAAATATATTTTTTAAATGGTAATTTTTAAAAAGTTAAATATTTTTTTTAGAAGGTAACCATTCAAATGCCAGGGAAGAATTGGAATGAAATAGCATAAATAGAAAAGATTAAAGAAATAACTTATCATTAATTATAAAGTAAGAAGTTGTGATAAAACTAAGAATCTTTAAGGTGGTACGACACATCGATGGTAACAAAAAATATTCATAGATGGTACGCATCAAAAATGTATGGGGCACTCCGTCGGGCAAATATGAAAAACTACTGTAGTTTTACTTCCTTTGAAACTTTTAATGCATTGAAAATAATATGTTGATTGCGCTATTCTAATATGAAATCAATCTGAAATCGCTAAGGTATTCATTTCGGTCATTAAATTATGCGTAAATTTCATTTTTTTCGCCATTGTTTGCGCCAACGCGACCGATGCGATGAGCTACGAGTACTTCTCTTGGATACAAACCTTTTTTTTTATTTGTTACGCTTTATGCATCTTTATTTTCTTCAGTTTGGCCGTGAGAAGCTCTGGCCGAACAGCTTGCGTAACGGACTGCCACGCAGGGGTGAGACGTTCGAATCCGTTAGACAATATATATTTTTAATTTTTTACATTGTGTTTTCTTTTTTTACATATACTTTTTTTTATTAAAATACAACATATTTGAAAACAAAAGTATTAAAGTTAGTCCAAACGATTAACAATACTTTCATTTCACTTTCATTTCACACTTCGTCCACACAAGTCGGTCAACATTTCAGTCACATGTATATATGTACCGAAGAAATCATCCCAATATTATAATTGTATATTATGCAATGATATTATGATTCATTCACTCTGTCTGCCACCATGAGTTGACGCGTAAGCCTAATTTGCATAAACGAGGTGGCACGACTTTATCCGAACGAATCCGAAGCGTAGGGATAACTAGATCAAGAAGTAGCTATACAGCCATTGTATACAGCTGATGAGGAAGGGTGTCTTGATAATAATATTATTATCATGTGCTGCAGTGTTTTTTCTTATTCACTTGTGAACGGTCACTGGTCAGTAGGACGCAAAAAGTGCAGAGGCTATACACCATTGAGGTATATATACCTCAATGCTATACATAGTAATATGAATGAAAATCATTGAGGATGGAAATAGGAATCTAGCCGTTGCACAAATTTGTCATTTATTGTGAGATGCCATGTAAAAAAAACAATCCATCACAAATATCTCGGTTCATCATTCGTCGATAAAAAAGTAATTTGTTCTAAGCCCCTCATACAACTTTGCTTAATAAATCTGAATAAGGCTATTTAAATGATTTAATCATGTTTTTAATGTATTGACTTGATTTTTACTAATTTCTCTTTTACGTACGCTGGTCACATATTACACACACCGCATGACCATGTTGGAATAAAATTAATTTATTATTGATATAAGAATGACTATACATACATATACATAATATTTTATATATTGTTAATACAATAAGTCCGGTCAGTAGCTCAGAGGTAGAAAGCTTGCGTTCGATGCCGAAAGCTCGGATTCGATCCCCACCACCAAGGGTGTCAAAATTATTTCTCTTTTCGGTGTGTATTGCAAACCCACCTACCATAAAAAAAAACCAGCAAGGTTTACTCAGCCTTCACAAGAAATAAGAAACCTGCTCCCCTAGTAGGGAAATCCCCACTTCAACGAAGTGGTTGGCGTAAGGCCGGCTCCCTTACCTGTGAAAATACATAGGTTTTACCCACCATAAGCAACCCTTTCGGGAAAAAAGCTGCAGGAAGTTGCACTATACGTGCAGCTTAGTTGTACAAGCTAGTCCATGGTTCTAGTTTTACACACATTTAGGGACTTCATCGAAGAAAGAAAGTCGAGTGCAGTTCACTGATTTTTTTTTTATATTTTCAATACAAGAATAAAATATAGTTGTCAATTTTTAAGGCTTATGAAATTTTTTACAATTTGTCTACCGATTTGTCTTTGGCCGAAATGTCGTTGGCCGAAAAGTCGTGTGGACGAAGTGTCGTGTGACCGATTTATCTATGGCCGAGTTGTCTTTGGACGGGTTGTCGTTGACCGATTTGTCTTTGACCGAAATGTCGTTGGCCAAAAAGTCGTGGGGACGAAGTGTGAAATTTTTATATCTAATCTAATGTAATCTAACTTGCAAATATATGTTACATTAGAGATTCACATTACATCATGCATTACATGCATTCTCACAACCAGACACGAACAAGTTTGCGCTTGCACATGCCTCATGTGAACCTACAACATAAAAACCAAATCTCAAATGGACATACACCCTGCAACTCTTGCCGTCCTTCCCTGAGACAGGGGTGACATTGGCAAAGGAACCATTTTTACAGCATGGGTGGTCAGCCGCATACCAATTTTGTTACCACATATATATATTTTTTAATTTAAAAAATAGATTTGTGAAGAGGAATGCCACTAACACATTCACTAACCTATTTTATCTGGCCAGAAACAGGTATTAATAAAAAAAAAAAAAATTACACATAAAAAACAAATTGTATTAGGTTACGGGGCGAGTAAAATTCAATACATTATTGAATTTTACTCGCCCCGTAACCTAATACAATTTGTTTTTTATTTTTTATTTTTATTTTTTAAAACTGAAAGGTTACAAAGTGAATTCCTCATCAATTAATAATAGGTCATTGATAGGTATTAATATTATCAATTAATAATTCATTACTGTTTATATTAATTAATAATTACCCAATAACATCTGTTGAACCAGGGTCAAAGTTAAAGTCATGTGACCCAAGCGGGGATCGAACCAACGTTATTCTATTCCAAATACGCTAGAAAGATCAGCCTCTGGCCCACTCGGCCATAACACCGACTAAATGAAATGAAAGTGAAATGATCGTATTTTTAATCGCTTGGACTAACTTTAATAGTTAAGTTTTCAAATATGTTGTATTTTTATAAAAAAAGTATAATATGTAAAAAAAGAAAACAACAAATGTAAAAAATTAAAAATATAGGTATCAACCGGATTCGAACCTATCATCTTCGCATCTACAGTCGGTCACGCACGCTATTACCCCAGAGCTCCCACATTCCAACGGGAGAAAAATACTGTTTATAAAGCGTAACAAATAACTATTAAAATAATATTATGGGTGGTTTGTAAAAGGCGAAAGATTTATTCGTATTGAAGGGAAACCAGAGTATGGGTGGTTTGTGTCCAAGATAAAATACATTATATCGTCGGTCGGCGCAAGCAATTCATATTGAAATTTACACATAATTTAATGACCGAAATGAATACCTTAGCGATTTCAGATTGATTTCATATTAGAATAGCGCAATCAACATATTATTTTCAATGCATTAAAAATTTCGAAGGAAATAAAACTACAGTAGTTTTTCATATTTGCCCGACGGAGTGCCCCATACATTTTTGATGCGTACCATCTATGAATATTTTTTTTTTTGGGTAGTACGAGTCGCCACCTTAATGTTAAGGCAACTATAAAATCATGCATTTATAATTACTTTTAAAATTTATTTTTGCATGCTTCAGAAACTATTATTAAACTCTGTAAAACTTATGCGTTAGTGTTATTCATTCATATAGAACTAAATGTGGAATTTTAGTTCTGTGCATTCTGGTTCTGAATGACTCAGTTAAAAAAAAAAACACAGAAGTGGTGTAGTCATACGAAACATGGTTTTCATGTGAAATCCTTTGTTCTCTTGCTTTCTCCATTTTGTGTTTCGACACCCAATAATTAAGCATGCCATAATGTCTTAAAACAATGCCTTTTACGTTTAAAAATTGGTGATCAAAAGATTTGTAACGCATGCGCACAATGTTCACGCAGGCGTAAGTTTCAAATCTACCAACTTTCTGGCAAGATTTTGTTGTTTCACTTGTGTTGTGAAGATCTTTGTTCTCTTTCTAACTAAGGATGATTTTCGGTTAAGTAAATTGAAACAGATACAGTGTCCATTTTTGTTTAAGAGGCTATCGTCCTAAAACGCCGATGAGTTTTGAGCGCTATGTATAAGTAATGTTATAGTATATTCTCCATGCTAAACAGCGCAATGAAAGTATACATTAAAGATTAAAGGTTCGAACACACAGTGTCGTGACGCACAGGACAAGAAGAGATTATTTTTGCATTGTGTGTGACTATATAGTGTACTTACAACTTTTCCCTCTGTCTGACAAGTGAGGGCCGTGAGACAGAGATACGTTTGTCCCTTTTTACTTTGACGTGATACAATAACTAAAAGCTTTGCACATAAAAATGGTTTGTCGTCATTTCTTTTGACTAATAATGTTACATTTCTTCAAATTATAATATATGTGTACAGATCTGGGATGGCGATATCTCTTTCACAAATTTCTATTGCACAGGGATGCTCCTCGATCACAGAAAAATAATTTACTACAAGAATTTCATATTTTCTACATTATTAGAAATCTTACGAATTATTTAATGTTGCCCTAAATGAATACAGCATGAGTTCTCAATATTTTTCGGGTGGCGACTTGTATCCAGTCGTTATTCCGCTAGGGGTGGCCAGTACCTCTGTAGATATATTTCCACTTTATTCATTTGTTCATATTATAACTGGTTGACTAAAACTTGCAGGGTTTAAGTATGTTGATTTGAGGTTCGGTTTTGATTTGTAAGTACGCATCCAGCATTTATAGGCGCGAGCTTACTCGTATTTGTTTGTAGGCATGCATTTTATATGAGTTTTGATTGTTAGTGCAGCTTTGCGGCTTAGATTATAGATTATTACAGACTGCAACTGTAACTCTGTCACCATTCCGCTAGGGGGGGCCAGAGCCTCTGCAAAGTTGCCTCATTTTCAATATCGACAGACTTTGGTCGTTTTGAATATCGCTTATTTGGTAATAATAATAATATTCGGATGTTTATTTGGTGAGCGCTATTTTTGTGTGTATCACACCTCAAGAGCCCTCTGCAAGCTTGGTCGTCGCTGTAGAAAGCGCCAAATCACAAGCAAGACCCAGTTGTTGTAAAGTTGGATGGACCTTTCAGTGACCGGTCTTTGGTAAAGGTTTATGAATTTTTCAACTCAGCGAAGAACACATTCGAAATATAAATGGTATATTTTTTGTGCTCCACCGGGATCCGAATCCACAACCTTCCATTTACGAGTCCGAAGTGTTGCTACTACGGACTACGGACCGGTCCACGATGCCAACGACAC
Organism: Agapetus fuscipes; assembly: GCA_951799405.1. NCBI lineage: Eukaryota > Metazoa > Arthropoda > Insecta > Trichoptera > Glossosomatidae > Agapetus > Agapetus fuscipes. The sequence goes on from OX637349.1 coordinate 8,449,625, forward strand.
GCGGTGTACCTGAGCGGTAACCCATCCAAGTACTATCCGCGCCCAATGTTGCTTAACTTCGGTGATTTATGGGAACCGGTGCTTTCAACATGGTACGTCGTTGACTTGATCTTTGATAATAATTCATCGTCTAAGTTACAAATATATAGGTATATTGCCATTTATGGCTTATTAATTTTTAATGCACGCCTTTTATATGCAGGCACATCTAAATTCACGCTTACACATGTTGAATGTGTACATACAAAAATTTTCGACTTTCTCTGAATCCACAGATCGAGGAATATAAATCTGAAACATTGCCAAAGAAAAAACATTTTTTACAGCGTGGGTGGTCAGCTACATCCCAACCTACTAGTTAAGGAACACAAACATATAACTAACTCAACTTAACTAAGCTACACCTATAGTGTAACTTTTTGCCGCGTTATTTTTCTAGTCAGACAAAATTGGTTGGTGAAGACCATTTTTATTCACAAATCTATTTAAAAAAAAAAATTACCCTAACTTCAAAACTACCGATATATATTTTTAAAACAAAGAACACAATAACTAATTTATGCTAAAGATTGCGGCAACCCTGACCACACATGACAGCTGCGCTCCACGAAATTCTTCGAAAAAAGCGACGTGCGCACACCTCCGCGTCTCTCAATCGAATGAAAAATTATGTGCTCTGCAGTTGCTTTTGAAGGAATTTCGGTTTACCGTACAAAAGTTTGTATGGAAATTTTGAAGGGGTTATTTTAATTTTATTTTGTAAAATTCACATGCATTATCACGAAAAACAAATGCGGACAATTTTGAGTTTGATTAATAAACTTACTATTCATATATATTTTTTGTAAACTTTCATTCAACAAATTCAAGTTATTCATTGAACCCAGATAGCATTATTTCGTAATATTTCATAAGTTTGTGTTCATTTTGACAGAATTCAAATAACTTTTACCATTTTTGGAAACGGTCAATCTGTAAATTATACATTTCTTTATTTTATTCTGACAGTAACAGATTAAAAAAAAAAAGTAAGCATAATGGACATTTAAAACCCAGAACACCGTTTTGGACGTATTCGCTCTATGGAGTCTTAAGTAGTTTATATTCCACAGATATCATAAGTCAATACTTAAATCTCTAAGACATTAATTTTTTTTTAAATAAAATGACCGGTTCACTTTGCCAATGTCACCCCTGTTTCAGGGAAGGTCGGCAAGAGTTGCAGGGCTTATGTTCATTTGAGATTGGGTTTTTTTTATATCGTAGGTCCACACGCGCCATGTGTGAATGCGAAATTATGCGTGTCTGCTTGTGGGAATGCATTTAATATGAATCTCAAATGATATATATCTTTGCAACTAAAGATTTAGATTTAGACAGGTGAAAATGAATCAAATAATTTACCATCTTGACGAATACAAAGCTGTCATACTGCTTCATGTTGAAGTTTAAAATACATAGAATTAAGAAAAGAAGTTTACAAAAATAACTTCAAAAAAGAGAAATAAACAATTTAAGCAGAACATAGTAAATTAAAAGTTTTTAATGGTATTCCAAATACCATTTTATGCAATATTATGAGTTTATGCTATAAATATTACAGATATTTTTCCTTGTTGTTCTATTTTTACAATAGTAAGAATAACTAAGAAAATCCAATGAATGGTTTTAAAAGCATTCAATAAAATATAGGCTAGTATAATTTAAAAATATATATTAAGATGTATTTCTGGTACAATATGTTTTTATAAAGGGAACATACATTTTCTACTAGGTTTTTATTGAGTTTTTTACATGATTAATGTCGGGGTTAGGAAAATATTGTTAGGTAGGAAGGTTGCACACTCAAACCTCTTTAAATGGTTAAAAAATATCTCCGTAGTAATATGACAATCTATCACAGATACATAACTTCATGTTTGCATGTTGCCGTGGTAACCAAAACACCAAAAGCCAAGTCAAATACTTAGTCCCGTAGAACCTCCATTATCCGAGCCCGCTATATCCAAGGTCCCAATTATCCAAGCCTACCTAGGCAAAACAAGAGTTCAGTTCTAATAAAGAAATCATATTCTCCGCATTTTTTTTTTAGTTTATGTGAAGCAGCAAAATGAAGCAATGTCAGTGACCATTTTCTTTATGTAAAAATGAAGAGACTCGCTGTAAAAAATTGCGCTGTCCGATAATATCAAACAATTATTGTTTTCTTTTTTAATCCTCGTCATATTGTTAGTATGTTCATATACCTACATTCATATGAAGTTACTGTGTATATAAACGGAATCTAAATAAATTTAAATGTGCTTTCATGTTATAGAACCTATGCCATAATGTCTGCATTATCCAAGGTAGTGCCTTGCAGCCTTTGGAGTGACTAGAGCACGAAACAGCGCTATAAAGAAATCATCGTAGACTCGGTCCACAATAGCTTAGATAATCAAGGTTCTACTGTATTATTTCAGAATATTGAAAAAAAAATTTAAACAGTTTTGAGTGCAAGTAGTGAAGTATAAGGATTGCCCTATGAAAAAATATTTTTTTTTTACATGCATACTTTTTTTTCAAATTCCCGTTTGTTTTCCAAAACATCATATTTTATAAGGCCATAATCGTAGCATAATCTTTTTCATCCATTACTCTGATATAAGACATCCGGGACATCATTTTTTTAAACATCTTTGGTACAAGCTACTCACGCATAATTTATAAGTAAAAAAACGGAATGAACAAGTTTTCTCTCAGCAGGACAATCTAGAAGAATAGATAGATAATGTTGACCTCCTTATTTTGTAATTCTTAAATCAACACAAAGCACAGTTAAGATAAGGTGTTGTATATATTAAGTAATCTGCCGCCATTGTTTAGTTTAGTTGAGGAACCTTATAGACATTTTCTGCTCAACGTCAGTCCTCTCCAAGGCTCGGCAAAACTCAGCAAATGAAATCATCTGGTCGTTGTTGGTGTCGGCTTCCAGGATTGTCCTTTCTGCAATGCTGATCAGCTGCTCTTCACTAAAATATGATAATAAAAAACATTTGTTTTATCATCATTCTTGATTGATACCATAGTAATAATGTTTGCAGAGAATGTCAACTCTAATGCCTAATTGGCTCTCAGGGTGTTTTGTTTCAACAATAGCTTATCAACTTAAAACCCAAAGAAAACGACAAACTTATGAGATTTACGCAGGTAGTTTTATTTGTTTATCGAAAAGACATCTAAAAAATTGTTAAAACAATACACTCTTCCGCCTGTTTAACACTAGACGCAATCTGCCTGGTTTGCCTATGGTGTTTTTCTATTCAGTGTCGGGTCGGAAGTCTAGTAGTGTACAGGGATTTATGAAAGCTTTCACAGTTTAATGAATTGTTTTGGTGGTTTTTCGGGTTAGACCATGCCACATGCAGCTTTTCTGCAAATCTATAAACCAGGCAGAATGTATCTAGTGTGTAATGGGGGTTAGACTGTTTGTATATGTGTTTCAGGAATTCTTTCAGAATTCAGTCTTCTTCTGTTGACAAAATCAAAACATGCTTCTCTCCTTTAGAGCCTGTGGATGACTGATGAGCTATGCTAATATAACTGAAATGATTGTCTAAAGCAGCGGCCAGCGGTTGCCAAAGTGGTGGTCCGCGAGAAAATTTCGCTGGTCCGCAGAAAAATGTGGAATATACTTACTCATCATGTTAAGTTATGTTTTAAGATGCATTAAAACATGATTCAATTCATAACAATACGTGACAAGTTATAAAAACTATTAACTAGGTACATTTTATGTGTTCTTTGATCACAATTTTTTTTTATAAATATATTCAACACTTAAAAATTCCTATTAGTGGTCCGCGGGATTTAAATTATGAATTAACTGGTCCGTGAGGTCAAAAAGTTTGGCGACCGCTGGTCTAAAGGACGCAACAATGGAGTTTAAACTGAACCACAAGCTCTTGATAGGCAGGAGATATGATAGCCATAATAGTTTTAGTTACTCATTGTTTTTCGGGAACATTTTTTGGGAAAAATTCAACCAGTAAGTAGTAATGGGATAAATTGAGAATAAAGATTTTGAAGTGAAGGATCCTCACCTAATGTTGGCCCCGACCATCATGTGGAGAATAGCCAGGAGCTCATCCCTGGATATCATGTCATCATTGTCTAGATCGTACATCTTGAACGCAACTGAAAAAAAATCATTCATATTATATGTAATGATAAGGTAACAAACAAATAATTGAATTTCAAACTAAGCTTAGCGAAAGATAAAAAATAAAACAACTTTGTTTTTGATTGAGGCTAGTATTTTCAGTTCCACGACCGGTTTTGCAAATAATCTGTTTGCATCCTCAGGTGGCTAAACAAGTACTAATTATATAATTTATATCATTAAATATTATACTTTGATTTACTTTCTGTGATTTAAAAAATGTAACTTGTTGTATATTTTCCTTGACTTACAGATTGGTATATGGCTGACCACCCATGCTGTAGAAAATGGTTCACTTTGCCAATGTCCCCCTGTTTCAGGGAAGGTCGGCAAGAGTTGCAGGGTGTCTGTTCATTTGAGATTTGGGTTATTATGTTGTAGGTTCATATGCGGCATGTACAAGAGCGAACTTATATATGTTTGCTATGGAAAATGCATATAATGTGAATCCCCAATGTTACATATCTTTGCAACTTAGATTGGAATAGATAAGATTTGCTACAGTACAAAGGCTCCTTACACTTGAGTTTCTCCTCCCTGGAGTTGAGGTTGTTGGCCTTGTGCTTCTTGAGCGGCCTGAAGTGGGCCAGCACCTGCATGAACTGCAGGAAGTTGACGCGGTCATCATGGCTGCCGGCGAAGAAGGCGTGCACGATCCTGTCCCCCAGGGGGTTGATGGCCAGCTCGGGGATCCGCAGGAAGTCCTCCCGACACAGCGTGCCGCAGTCGCCGCGGTCCAGCGACGTGAAGCGAGAGTACAGCCGCTCTATCTGATTTGGAGTGACTGCAATGTGTAAAAATATGATACAGGTTTCAGTTCACACATGTGCTGTGAAATCCTTAGATTAATTACATTCTAGAGAAAATGTAATCAAACATCCCAGCAAGTCTAAGGTATAAACATAGAATATCATTTTGTGTTTTCATATATGTACAGGGGAAGAACAAGGAATGTCAGTTGAAGAACATTTTGAGTAAATCAAAATTATAAATTTGAAAGTCTGTATTTCGCATGGTTATTGCCTGTCACAAGAAACGCCATAAACTGTGTTAGCGACTGTTGTTGGGTTACAAAATTTTCAGAGCTTTAAAGACACACAGACTCCACTAAATGGCATTGGTAGATTGTTTTCTTATTTTTGCTGACATTCCTTGTTTTTCCCTGTAGTCTTCATATATTATATTGTTTCTTGACTTGCAGGCTGGTATGAGGCTGACCAAACTGTAAAAATAAGTTCACCTTGCAAATGTAACCTCTATTTCACGGTTTGTTGTAGGGTTTATGTTCATATGAAATTATCATTTTTATTTTGTGTAAACGCGAACTTCCATGTGCCTGCTCGAAGGCATGCATTTGATATGAATCTTCTTGAAATCTGCGTGATCAGCCTCATACCAACCTATAAATCAAGACAAAAATTAATCACTACACTTTTAGTTGCCCTTCGCCCTAGCAACCCGGCAGTGTGACGTCACCGTTCCATCTATCTCAAATGAGCTGACTCAGTTCAGGGCATCAGATTCAATGCAAGAAGTCAGGAGTAATAATCTCGCAGGATTAGGCAGATCAAGGTCTAATCTTATGGATTTATCAAGATTTTGCAAGATGATAAATATTGACGTTGGACAAGTGAAAAACATTAGCAATAAAGTACTCACAGCCTGTCTCTTCCTGAATTTGAGCAATTTCTTCTTCGCGAAGAAGTAATGAAGATTTGTTCCCCATTTTGTGCGATTTATTGAAGTTTTGTTGGAAAAAATACAAGCTAATGCGTGACAAGGGCAAGACGAGTCACGAGAAATAATAATATTAGAACTGTCAAAACTGAATTATTCCTCCTATTCCCACAACAGAATACAAAAAAATGGTAGGTATATATTTTTTATCCGATTTTAATAAAATAAATCAATCAATCATTAAGATGAAAAAATTGTTGAACCGAAGTAAAATACATTTGAATTGTCTCAGGCATTATATTTTTTTTAGCTAAAACGTAGCAATGTTTTTTTTTGTTTAAGCATCTAAGAAGTGTAAAAAGCAACGATACATCTTTCAAAAATTTCAATGTTGCATACACACAAACAAAACTATCCCAATTTATATATGACCAGACTACTCATTCACAGGCAGTTATGTATGTTTTATAATTTCTAGAAATCAATCTATTCTTAACAGCAGAATATAATTAAGATGAAATAAATCAACACAGACAGCCAACTTGGATAAACTTTTGAACCATGTTTTCAAATCTTTTTAAAAGCTAATATTTTTCAAATAATCTCAAAAACCAGTGCCTGCATTCCTCATTGAGGGTTTTCCTTGAAATATTATTGTTTTATGCAGTTTATTGTTTCATGAAAAGACATTATATATCAAAAAAAAATTGCTTGAATGAAAAAAAAAACAATGAATAAAAACATTTAAAAAACAACATCGATGTGACTGATGTTAAAAAAAAATATAGCACGCCTATCCTGCTCACCGATAAAATAACTTTATTTTAGTTTAAAAAAAACCTTTTTATTTCGCCAGTGAACCACCAAATAAGGTTTTATTTCTTTTGGGGGTGTTGCCCCCACAAATTAAAAAATACTATTCTGCTCCCGAAGATGCCTCATTAGGCGAAAATATTCGAGCAAAAAATAAATAAATAAGTGAATTAAAACTTTGTTTCCATTTAAATTTTTTAAATAATTAAAAAATACTGCTTTAGGACAGTTCACCGCACTATCATAATAGTAAAATTATATGAATAGGAACACTTGTGACCTAACCAACATTTATAAGCAGCGTATAAAATCAAAGATAAGTAATTATGCCAATTTTATTTAAATTAAGCTCGTATTCATCGATGAAACATGATAAACAATAGGGTAGTTGCAGTGGTAGGGAAAACGGTTAAAAATAATATGGTTGTGTAGAGTACATTTCAAGGATCACAAGTCACAACCATATATTTTTTAAGTAGTAAAAATAAAGATATCATTTAAAATTTTGAAAAATAAAATGCGGAGAATTTGAATCCCGCCAAAAAAGCAATGTAAACGGCTAGGGACGTGTGTCGTCATTTTGACGACAAACGTCGCTGTCAAACTGACTACGCCATTTGACACCGAAACTCCGAAGATCTGACGTCATATCTGCCCGAGTAAAGAAATGACCTGTTTTAGCGGAAATGGAACATACGCGAATTTTAAAGAGCTATAATTTAAAAACTAAACCACATATATTTTTTTTAAAAAGGCAAATGCATTTTACAAAATATAGCCTACCATTTTATGAAATAAAATAAAAAAAAGTGCAATTACCCTATTGCAAAAATGTCAGGCTTGTCGGCAATATTTCTTTTGAATCATTATAAAAACTAAACAAAAATTAAAAATTATGGTTTGATTAAAAATATGAAAACAAAGCATTATCCCATAAAATATGGTTTCACATAAAAATTGGTATAGGTAACTGTACAATGTACATATCAGATTGACAAATAACTCATTTTTTTAAACCAACACTTTTAGTGTCGAAACGTTCAATATATTCCATTAATGTGAGTAAACTTAGTTAAAAATTATGTATGACTGCAGCATCTTCAATCAATAAGAGTAAACTTACCCTGGGATTGAGCTAAGCGTCTTCCAAAGCATATAAAAATGTGAATGTAAACAAAAAAAACTTAAATATTTTTCAGGGTTCGGTGGTTAACAGTTAATAAATAATAATAAATAATAAAAAAAACTTATATTTTGTATTGTTTGTGTATTAACACTGTGAAAATTCATTTTGTTTCAATTTAAGCAAAACACTGTTTATTTTCACTATAGACTTTATTTAAAAGATTAAAATCTTTAAAACAAAATTACAAACGTTTTCGACCTAGAAGGTCATCATCAGGTATCAATGTATCAGGCATCAAGTACCTGATGATGACCTTCTAGGTCGAAAACGTTTGTAATTTTGTTTTAAAGATTTTAATCTTTTAAATAAAGTCTATAGTGAAAATAAACAGTGTTTTGCTTGAAAAATTTCATCCAAAAATTATAAATTGAAAAAAAAACTTATTTTATTTTTGCCACAGACTACCCCATATCCGGTTTCTGAATGGTGAGTGACAGGGCTGCGTTCACGTTCCCAGACCGGAAGTTTACAGCAGCACGCGCGACTGCGCAGTGGCCAGATGTGTAGTGTGAAAGAAAATGGCGATCAACGAAAGGCGTCTAGAGTTAACTTAGTGAAAAACATTTATTTCGGCTCAATTACGTAGTGTTTTAATTGTTATTTGTATCAAATGTAGAATAATTAAGGTGTGTGTATTTAGTGATTGTGTGCAAAAATGACTGCAAATATGTATCGGGTCGGAGGTGAGAGAAAATGATAATTGGTTATTTTTATTGTAGCTTCGCCGGTTCACCGCATCCGACTTAGCGGTGCTTTTGCTTTGATTGTCTTACCTTCGTTAATTATACCATTTAATTAGTGCGCCCATGTCTCAAATCGTTCATTATTCGCCGGTCTAAACGAAAATACCCCTGCGGAGCCGTTATGCTAGCTTCTTAACCTCAATGCGTCGTGATTCCGCCGAACAAATTGATATTTTTTTGGCAAAAGTCAGACAAAATAGGCATTACTATTCGCTTTACTCCGGAGTGGTACATAAGGAGTATATAATATGCCTTAATTCGATCGCGTAAGGCTAATAATACATAGGCCGCAGTTATCTGAGACGATTCAACTTTCAAACTTCAATGACATTTGAATTTTTACTTATGCACTTTTCAGAGGTTATATTTTTATGCCGCCAGTTGTCAAAATGAAATAATAACAGAGGAAAGAACTCATTTTTCATATTTTATTCATATAAAAACCCTTTTCTACAGTAATGGAGTCTTCCCATTTGTCAACACATAATTTTGCCCTCATTATTTGGGTACTTTTATTTCATCAACAAGAAAGAAATGCCTCTAAAAACAACTTTTATTGCCTAAGTAAATCTTACAATTTTGAGGTTATCTACCGTTGGATTTTGAAAAGTCAAATTCAAGTTTGTTGATGTAAACTTCTTACAATTCGATGGTAAACCAGATAGGTAAATGTGTAAACTATATAAATCGAGTTTTATTTCTGTAACAATTCTTTCATAAAACGAAAAAATAGTGCATCGATTTGAGTAATTTTTAATTTAAATCGAAGTAAAATTTTAACCTACTGGATGGTTGGTGTGATAGAATTCACGATATATTTAACTATGTTTATACATTTATATACCTAGTAATATTATTTTGTTTATAAATAATAACAATAACATTACTAAACGTTTGATCTGACTTGAAATGTGGCAAGAAATAAGAATCATCTCAAAAGATGGAATACCTGTAATTCGACAACCTATTTGAACTTCAATACCTAATACTTTTGTAGCTTTCTTGAATATTTTTGTAACCGTAACTCTGTCGCCGGTTCCGTTGGGGGTTGCCTCCATTTCTTCATATTAACATTCTCTCTCCATATCCTTTTCTTTCACCTTTCCTTTATATTTACACTTCGTCGGTCCTTCTATTCTTCACGCGGTGGCGTATTTTTATGTATGAAATATATTTAGTTTATATTAATATGACTATGTCGTATATACTAGGTTTACAAATTCCTAAAAACCTTATCAGTTGATATCACCTTTCTTTAGAATATGATTTATTTTCAACAGCATTGATAAAGTGAGAGCTATTTATGTGAAGTATTTATAATTCTCATTGAGTACTGTGCATTATCATATTTATAATATGTGTTGCAAATATGTATTTACGTTTAAGATTCATATTTAATTTATGACCCTAAGCAGACATGTGCTAGTTCGCGCTTACACTTGCTGCATGTGTACAAAACAAAAATTGAAACCCAAAACCTCAAATTAACATAATTACTGCCCTGCACACTCTTGCCGCCCTTGAAACAGGGGTGACATTGGCAAAGTGAACCAACTTTTACTGTATGGGTATATAGGAACTATTGGTTGAAGAAACAAATGATTAAAGACAATTCACCTTCAACTCATATTTTCCCATTAAAACTTGTACGTTATCTACCCAACCCAACCGACGACTTTGAGAAGTAACTGTATTTTTTTTACTCGAATACTGTTCAGACTCGTTATGCATCTATTTGCTGAATAATCATTAATATGTGGCGTTTTCTGTATTTAAATATACTCACCTCGTGTTTTATGCTTCCTGCTGTACAGCATAACATACAGTGAACAGTGAACCTGTATTTTTAAGAAAACGTATTTTTTTAAGTATTATATTTTTAAAAGTATTTTTAAAAATCATCAATTCAAAGATGCTAATGATCGTCAATTAAATGAGAAACCCGTGTCCACGATTTGTTTGAATATTGTGCCCAAATCGTACTCCAAACGAATATTCAAAATTTGGCCGGCAGACGTCACAGGTTTATGTAACTAAGGGCCTTAATAAACAGTAATAAAATATCGCTTCCCTTGCAACCGGTCCAGTGATGCGAAAGAAAATAGTTTGTGGAATTTGCGTTGACTCCATTGTAGTCTATTGTAATTTTATGTGTATGGGACATAAAGAAGAGATACTACTTAGGATATACTATGGGAAATAGTCATATGTTTTTTTCCAAAATGCAATAACTGTCTGTTTGACATTTTACTAATGGGATGGAGGTCTGGAAAAACTCAATTAACAATTTATCATGGAAGAATGCAAAGTGTTACCCTTTAAGTACATACTTCAATCTAAGTATAATCTATATCGCAAGCATGAATTTAAATTTAAGATTAATATTTTATACACTCACACAAGCTTACATGCTGTATGTGTACTTTCAATGAAGACTCAAACCTTAAATGAACCCTGCAACTCTTCCCGATATGCCCTGAAACAGGGGTAACATTGCCTTGATGGGCCAAGATTTACAGTATAGGTGGTCAGCCTCATACCAACTTACAAGTTAAGGAAGTAAAAACAGTTAAATGTCTATCTATAATATTTTGTATTTTGTTAGTTGGTCATCTTTTCATGTACGACCATGAAATATTATATGTAAGCAAGTATTGTTTTTAACATCTAGTTTGTGTTCAGATAATCATTATGCTACTTTCATGTAATTACCACGTAAAAGTGAAAGCTCTAAACAAACAATAGAATTAAAAATTCAGCTTACTGGTCTTTTGTTTTGATAGTAATGGCTAGGAAAGTTTTATTGTCACTGTAGGTTCCCCTAGTCCTTAAAGTGCTATTCACTTGCAACAAATCTGCGGCTCATCCTCCACCTAAGTCCAAATTTTCATGGGAAAATACGATGATCCGTCGATTAGCTATGGATTAAATGTTTTGTGAATAGCAGTGTTAGAGAATCTAATTATAAAATGGTCACCCACTTAGTCACACATGATAATATCATGTACTCACAACATTTCATGTGTGTATTATTTTAGATTACATCGCTTGTGATACTTGGATTATTTGCATCACCCACGATAAAGAATTAAAAGAGTGATACATTTAATACGGATGCTGTGAACGTATGTCCAAACGTTTAGTATTTGGCTTAACTTTGCCATAGAGTAATTCTAATTTAGTCTCCAAATGGGATTATCACATTTTTTATCATTTCATACTAAATTATTATCCCAGTTTCCATATTCAATTGTTTCATTAATTAAAAAATCCAAATAAATTGATGTGGTTACGGGGCGAGTAAAATTTATTTATGTACGACCGGTTTCGTAAGCCATGTTTACAGAAAATATTACTATTTTGTACTGGACGATGTAAACATCATTCTCTTCATTTGCATTAGTCAAAAGTTGCCATTGTGTAAAATAGACACTTCAAAATCATTTTTTTTCAATTGCACTTTATCCCTAAGATGTCTACCCATATGTCTACCGTTTTCTGTAGGTATCTATTGCAAGTTTATTCATTTGCAACCCCTATTTCCTGTGCATTTGTTCTTATCTTTCCTGTCCTGCATTTTAAAAATAATTATGGTATCCTCTTCTATTTTATCTCCTATCCACGTTATTCCCATTGTTGAGTAGTGTTTCATATTGACCCAACTAGAAGTTACGTGTTGCTAGCATATTTTTATACGAAAATCGTAACATCGCTAATGCAAACCCATCTACACACAATTTCATTCACAATATACATATGTAAGGGTGCAGCTACTTGTACATCTTTGCAGCTTAACCCCCATATTCACTAATCCTACTCAAACTTACCTTAGTAGCGCTTAGATTGGTTTTTATTTATGCACACCGTACGCAAGAGCAAAAAAAAACATTCAAAGCGCTAGTGAGGCCTTAGGGAAGTAGTAGGATTAGTGAACACGGGGTTGGACTTGATTAGCTGACAACGAGACAATGAAAATAATCGATTCACTTCGCCATCTCTGAATCGAATCATTTCACTTTGCTATCCATTTACATATTATGTATTCAGTTCGTTATATTGAATTTAATTTATATCTGTTGGGTATAACAATGGTTGGCACGGGGTAGCAGCGGCGGGGGGAGCACCAACCTCCAAGACGATAAAATATGGAGAGGGGAATACTTTAATGGGCGCTGGGGTCGCGCGCTAATGCGACTTGTTACTTTTATTATAGCATATCCTAGAAGTACACACACACATAGTGGTGCTGTGTACCAGCGTCACTTATCTAGCGGACACACAAAGAATGCACTGCCGGTATCGCAGCGTGGCCTAGGGTATCGCTGACGTTATAACGTAATATCAATACAACAAGTAAGAGTTTTTATTTAGTAGGGAGCGTTACACCCGACGCAATACAAAATTTGCAGCACTCGAAGACATATCGCCACCTTAAAGGTAAAACTGAATCAATGCTGATTCACTGATTTGAGAAATCCGTGGATTAAACATTTTATTGGTGGTGACTTCTCATAGTAAGAGCCCGTTCCCACTTGTCGGGTGTCGGATCCGTATATTGATCGTATGAGATCGCCCGACAACCCGTGTGAATGTAACACACATCCCTATACAGTACTAGACTTCCAATCCGGCACCGGATTGTGCTGTGTGAAAAGGTTGTTACGGTGTTTCAATGATAGTTTACGTGGATTTAAACGTAACAATAAACTACCTGCACAATTAACACAATATTTTCCTCCTCTTTCAGTAAGACGCTAAGCTTTTGTTTCTTTAGCACACATTAAACTTCATGCATTTTTTTGGTAAATGTTTCATGCTGTACATCCATTGGATATGACTTGATTCAATGAAATTTTATAAATGATCAATTGACTTATTTTCCTTGACTTTTTTTTTTGTGCACTACAGGTTTCCCTAATTATAGTGCACCCTCTCAGCCATCAACACGCTGGGAGGATATCTCTGGTTAAAATTTTAAATCTATTTATTGACTTATAGGTTGGTATGAGGCTGACCACCCATACAGTAAAAAATGTCTCACTTTGCCAATGTCACCCCTGTTTCAGGGAAGGTCGGCAAAAGTTGCAGGTTTTATGTTCATTTGAGATTTGGATTTTAATTTTGTAAGTACGTACATGCAGCATTTGTAAGAGAGAACTTACACGTGCCTGTTTTGTGTGCATGCGTTTTATATTAATTTTAAATGTTCATATATCTCTTCGTAACATAGATTATAGATAGACTGTCTACTTACTATCTTATCTCGATGGTGGCATATTTTATTAGACGATTTACATTTCTCTATCTACATCTGAGATTTTCATGTGAATCTTACTTTTATACATCGTGTGTCCTCCATGTTTGCACCACGATCAGTGCACCTGTCAGAATATGAGGAGTCGGAAAAGATTTTGAGGAACATCGCCTTGAGGGGGTGCGGAAAAATCGACAGGTTATTGGATTTCTAATGGCCTCCATCAATAGACGATTATACTCAATAGTATTTTGGACAGCTCACTGAAAATAATGTCGATAGGCCTATAATCTATAATCTAAGTTGCAAAGATATATTGGCATTTGAGGCTCATATTTAATGCAGCTCACTAGCAGTCACATATAATTTCGCGCTTACACATGCTGCATGTGTACGTGCAAAATAAACCAAACCTCAAATGAACATAAAATCTACAACTCCTGTCGCCTTTCCCTGAAGCGGGGTGGCGTTGGCACAAATGAACCAACTTTTTACAGCATTGGGGGTCAGCCTCATACCAACCTAACCTATTCTTAAAATAGCTAATGGTATGAGGCTGATACAGTAAAAATTGGTTCTCTTTGCCAATGTCACTCCTTTTTAAGGGAATTTCGGCAAGATTTGGGTTTATGCTTATTTGAGATTGGGTTATAGATATATGCAGATTGGTGGATATCGAACCCTAGCCCTCGGCATGGAATGCAATCATTCTACCGGCCAATTGATCAAGTTTTGCTCAAATCCTGAATCTTTAAACACAAGTGCATACATAGATTCGTTTCATCATATTATTTATGAAATGCTCGCTTTTTTACGACACCAATGTTGCAACACTGCAGCAGTGCAAGCGCTCAATCATGGAAAATTGGTAAAAATAGACCGAACACCTTGCAGACACACAGCCGGTCGCTTTACCCACTGCGCGCGGACTTTACACAAAATAATTCCCGTCGCGGTCCATTTATTGACGAGTCGACCAGTGCGATGCCGCCACACCGGGTTCAAAATACTTATTTTTGGCGTAAACCAGAAAGTGTCATTATAAATAGGATGTGATGTTGGTATAATGTTGCCTACTACGTACGTGCTGATAGAACAACGGTTCCTAGCTCAAATCCGTGTTGGATGCTCGCGGTAATAAATAATCTCGTCGATCAAATTTTAATGCTAGAAAAAATTGGTACTCGATGTTAAAATTAACTGTAAAATAGGAAATGGAGGAGTGAGATAGGTATGGTTTGATCAGATTACTGAAATTTTGAAAGAATTGGATGTAAAGAGTGAGTTAAAGATGGCAATGTATAAAAAAGGTGATGGAGATATGATATCAGTACTTTATGAAGGTGCATCTCGCGGTCGAAATTTGTATGGAATTAATGGACTCCACATATGAATTGACATGGCCACTTTTTTTTTGGTGCACATCAAGTTACCCTAATTACAGTGCACCCTCACAGCCATAAACACGCTGGGAGAAACTCTTTCACCATACTTTTTAAAGTGTCTTGAAATATATAATTTTTTGACTCCTTAATGAATTGGGACGTCACACAGCCGGGTTGTTTTGTTATTGGTTGCTAATCAACGTAGTCCCGTACAGTGACGTTTGTCCGTTGAGAATTTTTAAATTAATTGCAGATTCCTTGACTTATAGGTTGGTATGAGGCTGACCACCCATACTGTAAAAAAATGTTCACTTGGTCAATGTCACCCCTGTGTCAGGGAAGGTCGGCAAAAGTTGTAGACTTATGTTCATTTGAGGTTTGGATTTTATTTATAAGTACACATTTAGCATTTGTAAGCGCGAACTACACGTGTTTGTTTGTGGGCATACATCTGAGAGCTTAAAATCAATATATCCTTGCAACTTAGATTATAGATTATTATAGATTCCTTCATACTTTAGAACATTAACTATTTAAGCTGCAATTGCAGCCATCTCACTCTCGATACATTCTGTCCGGTTTCTCTATGCGTTTTTAATATCCGGCGCCGGATCTAAAGTCAGTAGTGAATGGTGATGAATGAAAGCTTTCATACAGTTTGTCTGGTATCCATAGACAGTCCGGGTAGAATACGTTGTGTCTGAAAAACCCTTGTTGTCAGGTGGTTAAGAATGTTAAAATGAGTTATAATTGATTAGTTGTTAGTGTGTATGCCCTCACGCGTCACCGCTCGTCTCTTTAGTGTTTTGGTTGCACACCAATAGTCGGCAGTTGGGCAGCCACATTAATGGAAAGTGGGTTACGCCGGAGTATCCAAGAAACAACTGGAATGCTATCAATCGATATCACACACTATTACTGTTATTGTTATTACTATTAGGCATGTTCATGTTTTATATAAAGCAGGCAGGCAGCGCATGCTTCTTATTAGCAGGAAGTGTGTTCATTGTAATAGCGACCATTATCAATGCCGCTATTTATTTATCCATTTGTATTCATTTTATTTTTGTTTGTGTCGCACATCCATTGGTGTTGCAAATCGCATCTTCTAATTTGTACATCTACTTAAAATGTGAAAAACCCGTACCTCGAGTACAAAACAACTCCCCTCGATTGTGTAAATCGAGAATTTATGAAATAAAACAGCACTCCTAGCGAGTGATTTATAGATGCATTTTTTCGATTTACGCAATCGAGAGGAGTTTACGCAATGTTTTATACTCGGGGTACTGTACCCCAAGTAGAATACTTAACCATACAGTTCAATCAGAAATTTATGGAAATTCAAACACTCCCTAGAGGTGCTTTTGTAGTTAATATACTTTTTTTTTGTAAACGATACAGTTCAGTTCAAAGCTAAAATAACAATTTCACCGGAGGTACCCCCATTTTAACATCGGAGAAAACATGTGTTTTTCGATGTCATGAACTAAAACGCAACTTAGTTGCGCATATAGTGCAAATTTTTACGAAGGCGTCGAATGTGGCGGGTGGATCCTATTTATTGTCGCAAATCGGAAGTGGGCCCTACGCCAGCTACTTCAGTTGAAGTGGGGGTTTATCATCTCCAGAGGAGATGGTTCTCATTTCTTGTGAAGGCTGTGTAAACACCATGCCCGTATTTTGTTTTTGGGTTTGATATGTATTTTTAACATCAATAAAAGTATCCAAAATTTAGCTTCTTATATTTTAATTTTGCAAAAAATTAAAAATATTGTTGTGATAGTTAGGTTTAAGTTAGAATTACGGTCGTTTGACATTTTGACAATTATATTAATTTTTTAACGAACCGTTTAGAGAGAACTTACATCATTCTCGACGTTTCGTCAGCGACGTAGCCGACGTCTTCAGGAGAACATCCTCTCTGTACGGCGACTGAGGATGAACTGAATTTGAAAAAAAAAAAAAATCAAATTCAGTTCATCCTCAGTCGCCGTACAGAGAGGATGTTCTCCTGAAGACGTCGGCTACGTCGCTGACGAAACGTCGAGAATGATGTAAGTTCTCTCTAAACGGTTCGTTAAATATCCGATTTAAATTAAGTTTTAAAATTGTTCACTTTTAAAAAATTAATATAATTGTCAATATTATTGTGTATGGAAAATATCTGGCATTTCGTGATTGCACTCTCTGACTGAGCGTCCTGTCTTTAGGCCAGCAGAGTGACGTCACGCATTTCCCCTCATTTTTAAAGTGTCTTCCATTATCTTGCTATAGTGCATTGTCGAAAAGAAAATTTACATTTTGTTTGAGTGAAACCTGAGCTGAAGATCTACCCAAGCGGCGTTGTAGCAATAATCTTAACATACCGTCAAGTGCTTGTTTTTCATGTGTCCATCTGAGGTAATTTCACATGAGCAGTTTTGTACGTGTACCGCACCAATGTGTTTTATGAAAATCGGGAATTGATTGTAAAAATATTTAAAACAACTCTCACATTATCGTGTTTTACGTTGTTTTCTTAGCTCAGATTGTGTAGAATGTGATGATAAAGGTTAAAACAATTTTATTGAAAGGTCATCTTTGAATCAAATGGTAGATAAGCCAAACGAGCACTGGAGAGACGATTCTGCTCACCTGTTTACTATGCGCGCGCGTAAATATGTCCCATCATATTTTTATTGTGAATTAAAATGTGGCTGTAGAAAGTGACGCGAGGTTGGTTGCCTTCCTATAATATTTGTTTCTTCTTGTACCTCTGTAACGTGCTTATATCTATATATACCCGAATGTAACATGTCAACAGAATGAAATTCATAACTGTATTTGTGTCCATTGAAAATATTTTTATTTTCTTTGTTGTTTTATGTACTCAAATGCATATTTATAATTTTTGTGCCTTGACCACCTACCCATTAACCTTGCCAATGGCACCCCTCTTTCAGCGAAGGTCCGCAAATGTTTCATTGTGTATGTTCATTCGGGTCTTCATTCTGTAAGTGCACATGCAACATGTGTAAGCGCGAACCTGTCTGCTTGTAAGTGCACATTAATATGAAACTTACATGTAATATATCTGTGCAACTTAGATTATAGTTAACGTTAGTATGCACATTCAATAGGTCTCTCATAGTAATATGAGTTTGCAGTTCCTCCTCCATATTGTATAAAAATATACGTGTAAACTCAATTATAGCGTTTACCAAAAATGCGTGTAAACTAATATGCTCGCTACAGGCGCTATTTTAATTTGTAAGCATTTCTTGTTTAACGCTTTAGATGAGTTTGAACGTAAACAGCTGTGTCCGTTTGGTTTTCGGAAGTCCGCACTCGGTGAGCCACAGTCCACCGCCGACACCATTGCGACCACTACATTGCTGCAGGACAGCGCTCTCTCCACCGGCTATTACCACTTGCCCAAAACACGACTCTAAAACTAATGAGAAAATTGTATTTCGGAAGGTACTCGTATTTAGTTTGTTTTAATGGAAGTTATTCGAACAAATCTCTTGATACATCGCAAGCTTAATAATAAAGAGCAATAACTCAAAAATTGGGAAAATCGAGATTTTGTAATAAAACGCAAGAACAATGCGAGAAGAATAGGTAGAATGCGACAGCCGTTCAATTTGGACGAATATGACCGAGATAAAACATCGGCCGCCTTTTTCATCCCATACAAGTTGTACTGTTTGTCTGAACTTCAAACGTGATTTCCCAACATTCTTATTTTTTGAGTTATTGCTCTTTATGATTAAGCGTGCGATATGTGGAATGAAAGAAATGGCAGAAGGTTAAGAAAATAAGGAACAAGTGAATGTATGTTAGATGCCAGTAAACAAGAAAAAAAAACACTGGATGATATGTATCGCCTACTCATGAATTTAAGTAATTTGGTTTATATGAGGTCTGTAAATTCATTTACGTATTTCAATGACCAAACTTAATAAATATGATGTATTTAATCCATTAACTGAACCGTGAAGAGATTAGCAAAAACAGTTGTAATTTCTGGTTTTAGTACAATTCTAAACTCGTATTTGATCAAGCCGTAATAACATGTAACGCAATATTCAGAACCACAATGCATCATAAAAGTTACAAGAAAAACATATCACGTCCGTTAGGTTTTTGTTTGTTTTTATTTTTTCTTTCTAAAATATATTTCTATCTAGGTATTTATGTATAATGTAAGTTGCAAAGATTTTTAAACAGTTAAAATTCATATTCACAAGTAAGTACACGCTTGCACACATGCCGCAATAACAAGACAAATCTCAAATGAACACAAGCCCCGCAACTCCCCAGGCATCGGCAAACAAACCCATTTATTTATGAATATTATGAGTCAGATATTTATTGTGTTGTTTTAGTATTTGATTTTCGACAATTTGACCCAGTGAAAAAGTGATTCCCATGCACACGGAGGCTGTGTGTGTTTTCGCATCGCGCCAAGTGTAAATATAGATTGCTGTGTGTGCCGCCGCCGCCGCCGCAGCAATGTAGTGATCGCTCCGTGTCTGCCGCGCTCACGGTCAGGGCCTCGCCGCTTGCGGGGCGCGGGGGGCGGCAGGCGGGTGTGGGGAAGTGCGGGGAGGTGGGGGGAGACGGAACGGGCGTTGAACCGCGGGACACGCCGCCTAGATGGCGCAACGCGAGTGATCTCTGTGCTCGATGGACTCTCCACCTAAAATGCATTGTCACAATGGAATATGTATACAATTATTACAACACTTGACCAGTGAAGTATAATAAGGAACGGCTGTGGGTACAAATACCCAAGAGAGCTCCATATAATAATAATATTAGGATTATTGATTTGATGAGCGCTGTTTTTGTGCGAATCACACCTTATACTTATAGGTTGGTATGAGGCTGACCATCCATACCTACTGTAAAAATGGTTCACTTTGCCAATGTCACCCCTGTGTCAGGGAAGGTCGGCAAAAGTTGTAGGGCTTATATTCATTTGAGGTTTGGAATTTTATTTCTAAGTACACATTCAGCATTTGTAAGCGCGAACTACACTTGTTTGTTTGTGGGCATACATCTGAGAGCTTTGAATGAATATATCCTTGCAACTTAGATTATAGATTATAGATAGACACCTCAAAAGCCCTCTGCGAGCTTGGTCGTCGCCATAAAAAACGCTAATTCGCAAGTAAGACCCAGTTGCTGTAAGGCTTAATGGACCTGTGGTGATCGGTCTTTGGTAGAGGTTTATTATTTTTTTTAACCCAGCGAAGAGCATATTTGAAAATATAAATTGTATATTTTTTGTGCTTCGCCGGGATTCGAACCAACAACCTTGCATTTACGA
This sequence comes from Agapetus fuscipes, assembly GCA_951799405.1. Classification (NCBI taxonomy): domain Eukaryota; kingdom Metazoa; phylum Arthropoda; class Insecta; order Trichoptera; family Glossosomatidae; genus Agapetus; species Agapetus fuscipes. The sequence continues at coordinate 8,470,204 of OX637349.1, forward strand.
GTCTGAAGCTGTTTACGAGTCTGAAGAAATCTGTAATTTTAGTAACGGGTCTCTAATTATTTCTTCTTGTTTTAGATTATTGATCTTTTGTCAAATTGGAACTTTCCCTTTTATTTAATTTAATTTAAAGTAGAGTACAAGCCATCTCTCCATCTCTTTAGAGATCTTCCTTGCAGGCGATGTCCTGCGGGTATAATGTTGGCAGCCACATGGAGGATTCTTCAACTATCCACCCTATCCACGTGGTCCCTCCATGTTTAACAACTAGTTTTGAGTTCTAACAATGACTCAAATTATACCTTGAATTACAGTTTTCACCATTAATTTCACCTAAAGACCCCTGCAGGGCAAACGCGACAAGAAGTAACGCAATATGTGTAGCTTAGTAGTGTTCAATGTATTTCCATGTTTTGCCTACCTTTCAGGTATATACGCTGGTTCACATTTATTATTAAGGCTGAGGTAACCTCGTCTGCTCTATGATTTGGGTTAGAAGAAACACCACAGCAAGGAACCGTGTCTGACGGTACTCTCGGTAGAGTTGAACCATACACCTTTGGCGCTTTGAACGCAAACGTTCAACCAACTGAGTTATCGACCGGACTATTGATAGAAAAGACAATCTAAGTGGCAAAAATATTTTAACACTCGTGGTTCTCTTTCCATGTGCATTGCACACACATAGGAAAATGCGTTTGGTGTGCAAAAAAAAACATAAACATTAGCTCTATAAATCCCGCTTTCTGTGAAATCTGAAAGAGAAGTAGCATTGGCAAAAGTTTTCAGCGTCGTTACGGTATGATAAGTAATAGTTCATTAGCATTGAATACGAGCTTCTGGTAACTATAGATTTGTATTGAATTTGTGTTTGAGAAGTTGACAATACGAGTTCAATCTTATAATGGTCCACATTGTTGTCGGGTGAAAGTTGTTCTGCTCATTGTGTATTGCGTATCTTACTTTTACCTCATTTTTAACCATAAAAAACGCATATGACTATTCTCTTTTACACTTTTTGACTAAGTAAAAGGAGGGAAAGATTTTATGTCAAACGCATAAATTAACATAAAAAGTATCTTCCTACCCATATCTTTTCATATCACTTCTTCATTTTTTCATACACATTACAGATGGAGGGAAACATCCGAATGATGATAGAAATCGATCAACATTAAAAAAAATGGAGCATCAGAGCCGTTTGGTTTGCCAAAGAGAGTGCGTGCGAGAGTGCCTCTTCATACCAACGAGTTCTTGTTATAATCAGTTTCTAGGCAACCGTCAAGGAAAACAGTCAAAGATTAATCCGTGTTATTTGTTCCTTTTTGACGTATGACGGTGAAGTCCAAGCCTTATGTTTTCGTTGTACCTACACCAATTATATGGTTGTTTGATAGCACGTTTGTTACTATGGTAAGAAACAGACATATATGTCTATTATATTGATTGATGAAAGAGTAACTTATTATATCTCCTCTGTATAATAATAAAATAGAGTTTTCAGATTCATTTGAAATATCATGAATAAAATACGGAGTTGAACGCCTCAAATGAACAGCAAAAAGTGAATCCTCTTTTATCACCGTTTAGGCGTCCTTGGTGGATTGACCACACTGTTGTGGTGGTGGCAGGTGGGGTCAGAGTTCTCTGCGGATCTCGCGGTGAGCCTGCACTTTTTCTGTGCGTCCTCACAGCCGGCCTTCCTTCCATTCATCACGATACCATAGTAACCTCGTAGTCCCAAATTATGAAAAACGGTGACGTAATCATATTTTTATTTTGGAACATCTCTTCCATGTTTCAAATGCAACGTTTGTCAGGTTTCTCTACCTCTTAAGGCGTTATTGTCTTTTTTTTAAATAGATTTGTGAAGAGGAATGAAATTCACCAACCTATTCTGCCTGGCCAGAAACAGGTATTAATATCATCAATTAATAATTCATTATTGTTTATTTTAAGTAATTATTAATTAATAAATAATTACCCAATTACATCTGTTGAACCAGTGTCAAAGATGGTCAAGTGACCCAAGCGGGGATCGAGCCAACGTTATTCTATTCCAAATACGCTAGAAAGATCAGCCCACTTGGCCCCCTCGGCCATAAAACCGATACCGTCTTTTAACGAATGTGGATTCAAACTGAAGTTAGCACTTTTTTATTCAGTTCTGACACCAAGCTATTTTTTTTTAAATACGTCCTTAGTGACCTCGTACAATATATGGATAGATTTCAAAGCCAAAATCAAAACACATTTGATCCGTAACTGATCCATAGATCATCGTTTTTTTGTATCGAAAATTCCCGTGAGGTGGCGGTTGAGCCATGGATTTTCTGCGTGTGAATAACACCGAATAACTTTGGCCCTGGTTCAACAGTCGTCGGGTATTATGTCATTAATTAATAATTCATTTAAATATTAAACAATGAAATATTCATTGATAATGTTTTCTGCCTGTTTCTGGCCAGGTTAAATAGGTCAGTGAGTTGCATTCCTCTTCACAAATCTATTTTTTTTAAATCAAGAAAGAAAAGCAAGTAAATCTCCTTATATTGTTGAGATTTACACCCTGACTTCTCACACACTTCCAGTTTTAATTGCGCGTCCTGTCGCTCTCACAATTCCCATACACATTTTTCACGGTCTCCCAATATAACCTTGCGCGTTTTGTCTCCCAGTGGTTGTTTGGCTTATCTGCCATGTGATTCAAAGATTACCTTCAATGAAATTGTCTTAAAAATCTTATTCTACACAATATGAGCTAAGAAAGTCGGTGTTATGGCCGAGGGTTTCAAATCGCTATTCTTTACTAGCGTATTTGGGACATTATAACGCTGGTTCGAATCACGTCCGACCCTGGTTCAACAGATGTCATTGCATGCACACAAGCTTCTTTTGCATGAAGACAACTGGCCAGGCAAAATAGGTTGGTTGGTTGTTTGAATTGCAGGGTCGTGTATCCCATACAGGCACATGCGTCTAATAGTTACGCAATATATGGCAAAAAAAAACAAAATTTAAGCTTGATTTTCAGATTAAAAATTCAAAGTTTAAGTTAGATTGGAGCTATCGTTAGCACTTCAGTCAATTTCAAATCAGTTTTGTTTATACCCACGCGCCTGTTAAATTGCGTTCCTCTTCACAACTCTGTTTTTTGTATAAAATAAATGAAAAAAACATAAAAAACGAGAGTGTGAAAGTTGTTATAAATATTTTTTAAATCAAATATTTTTTTTTTACTTTTTTTGGATAGATTTATTTTAAAGGTTTTGTTGTTGTTGTTTTTTTTTATTTATTTTTTATACTTAAATGTTATTTATTACTCGTATTCCTTGACTTATAGGTTGGTATGAGGCTGACCACCCATACTGTAAAAAATGGTTCACTTTGCCAATGTCACCCCTGTTTCAGGGAATGTCGGCAAGAGTTGCAGGGCTTATGTTCATTTGAGGTTTGGATTTTATTTGTAAGTACACAATCAGCATTTGTAATCGCGAACTACACGTGTTTGTTTGTGGGCATACATCTGAGAGCATTGAATGAATATATCCTTGCAACTTAGATTATAGATTTTAATACCCAGTTTTCATAAGACGCATTGGTTCAGTACACATACAAACATTTCTCATGTGAAATTACCTCTGATAGACATAAGACAAACGAGCACTAAGGGGACGATTTGCTGGCGAGGCTCACGGCTCGGAAGAGATGCGAATCTCGTCGCTCCACTAACAAAGCACGGCGAGTGAGGCTTTCGCGCCACGAAGCGGTCAGCTATCCCATTATTGTGTATGAACGATTTAAATAATAAGAAAGTTGTTTTCAAGGTTATGGACAGAATAATACGAAGGGTTTCTTCACCAAAGTGTCGCTAGTTCAAAGTCCTAGGACGATGCTGAACCGTAAATCTTGGTGGACTTCATTAACATTTTTTTTTATATTAATGAAGAATTAATATTGTATCGCCACTTTAAAGGTAAAACTGAATAAGTGCTGATTCATTGATTTGAGAAATCGTGTAGGTATACAAATCATTTTATTGGGAGTAACTTCTCAGAATAAGTGAACTAATTATAAAGCAGTGGTCATGAGACATGACAAACTTCTAAATTACAAGGTTTTCTCAGGAAAAAGATGCATTTATCTGAGTAACCCATGTTAGGCTAAATACGTCTCTTATTCAGTTGTACCTTTAAGGGGGCGATATGGTTAAAATACGTGTTTCTTTATCAGATAGCAATATTTTATGACAACTAAAAGAAAGGGAGATAAAATGAATTCACAACTTCATTCTATTCAATTAGCATTGTAATTTTGGCCGTACAAATGACTTATAAAAGAGTTATAACGTCACACATCCGGGTTTCTAGGGAATAGGCTAATTCATATTTTGTTATTGTTTGCTAAGAAGCGTAGTTATTTGGATCTGTGAGTTTGCCAGCCGAGAAAAAAAAATGAAGCATCGACTCAAAGGGCATTGTTTTTCGTTTCTTCATTCGTTGTTTCTACGTAAGCTTGTTGCGACAATCATTTTGGCAGACATTGCTTTACTCGGACCACTGTTAATAAATTTAATCTCCCATCTATCGAGTTTGGCTGACTTTGACCAGCATTTTTAAACAAAATTTAGATAGATATAGGAACAGTTGCAAACACTGTCTTCTGTGTGACTGTTGGACTATTCTTTAAAAATCCAATAAAGCTTTCAGAATTAATCCACGATCATCAATAACACCCTTCGTCACGGCACATCACTACCAACGCTAGTGGCTTTGCACACCATAAACGCATCCTGCCCGGTTTGCCGACGCTTTTTTTTTACCCGGTTTGCGGGTCGGAAGTCTAGTTGAGTATGGGAATGTATGAAAGCTTTCGCGCGGTTTGTCATGTAATCCATAGACAGAATTGCGTTGTGTGTGGAATGGGCCTGAGTAATTGTTTTGCAACCGGACTCTTACGTTTGGCTGGACGTATTCTTTTCCGGGAGACTTTCTTGCGAGGAATATTCTGTTTGACCAGACTTTCAAAAAAATCCAGTCAAGTTTTTGAAACTTGACCACGATCATCAATAACACCCTGCGTAACGACACATCAACGTTTGTGGCTTTTCACATAAAACGCATCCTGCCCGGTTAGTCTATGGGTTTTTTTTTATCATGTGCTCGGTCGGATGCTAGTAGTGTATATGTAAAAAAGCTTTCATACGGTTCGTGTGGTGATCTGTAGACAAACCGGACAAAATGCGATGTGTTCGAATTGAGTTGTAGGAACTTTCTTTGCCCGCGCCGCCCGCAAGTAGCGCGGTCGCCGAATCCTTGAAAATTTAATATCAGCCTTGTAACCTGCGCCATCAGCCCAAAGCAGCACAATGCATACATGATGTTGTTATAATACAATACATATATATGTCTACACCCCTCCCAGCCCCCTCACTTGTTCTGTTCACCGGCGGTATTGATTATTCTCTGGGAGGGTGGGGGGGTGGTTGTGGGTGGTGGGGGCTAGTCTCCCCCCCTCCCCCCCTGGTTTGCTAATCCGGAGCGCGAGTCGTCTCTCTCCCGATGGCTGTGTCACTGCGGCTCCTTGGGGCCGCATGCAATAATAAGTGGTTTCCCTTGTTTTTCCCGCCTTCATAATATCTCTCGCATCACATACTAAAGCACACTTGCTGACTGAACTATCATACACGTATGATGCGACAGGTGTGAGACATCAGCGTCGCCCTTCTGATTATGTAGGATTCCCAGATTTGAAGAAAACTACAAAGAAAGTTAGGTTTGCTTTAGTTTCGGAGATAACACTTCATAAATACATTATACTTACTTTCTTCGCCTCAGAAGCTTTGAAGACTCGGGGCCTGCCGCACCACAATCCTCCAGGACTCTCTGTCTTGTGCTGATATCCTCCATGGTTCCCTTAATCCGGGCTTCGGTGTCGGATAAATATTAGGATGATTTATTTTAGATTTTTAGGTTTTGAATATATCAGCACACCTCAAAAGCTCTCCGTGAGCTAAATCGTCGCTATACGAAAGCTTTTGTGAATCTTCAACACTCAGATAATAATCACAATTGGCCGTTCACTGCCTTCAGCCACCTCATGAGCACCCATTGCCTATCTTGATGTTTATGTCTTCAGTTAGCTTGTTCTTCAATGGCACAACAACCCAATTCGAGCCTTGTTAACCTCTGCCTGCAACACCGCTTGTCCTCCGACGCCGCTCTTCGGTTCGCAACTTGTAAAAGCTAACCCGCATCCCTCTCTCTCCCTTTCATCCCTCCATCTCAGTGTGGCCTTCCCGCTCATCTTCCTCCCGGGTCATCATTTTCTTGGGAATCCGTGTGCCTGGCATTCTGTGAACATGTCCTTTGCTGTATGTAATGTGTGTGTTGTTTTGTTTGCATTGCAGACTGCGTGTACTTCGAGACGTCGTCCACGCAGCCGTACCAGATACGGCGGATAGAGGAGCTGAACAAGACGGCCACGGGCAATGTGGAGGCCAAGGTGCTCTGCTTCTATCGGCGGCGCGACCTGCCCAGCCCGCTCATCCAGCTGGCAGACAAGCACCAGAGTAAGTCATCTCTCCCCTAGACTGTAGAAGGAAAGCATATCTGTACCAAAATAAGCTCAAGATACACGGAATAAAGTAAAGATGACGTTAACCAAAAAATTGTGATGCGCCTACGCAGGTTGCTAGGGAGAAAGCTAACTGAGATTATGTTTGTGTATATAATATAATACCGATACCTTAAAGGTAAAACTAAATATGTGACACATTTAGCGTACACGGGCTTCTCTAATAAATGCTCAGTTTCTTTTTATTTTCTACGCTAGAAAAGTCTAAAAAAGTGTGAAAATCCTGAAGTTTAAGAGTTTTTACTTGAACACTTCCTTATACTTACACTTACTATGGAAAGTTACGCCCATAAAAAAAATTGCCCACGATTTCTCAAATCAGTGAATCAGCACTTATTTGGTTTTACCTCTAAGGTGGCAATATAATGGTTCGTATGAGGGTGACAACACGTACTGTAAAAATTGGTTTACTTTTGCCAATATCTTTGCAATTGGTAAGAGTTGCTGGGTTTATGTCCATTTGAAATTGAGGTCTGATTTCGTAATTAAACATGTACGAGTATCCTTGTAACTTGGATTCAAGATTACGTCTAAAAGATTGCTTAACACCGAAGTCAAATGTACCTGTGACGTTTTCACACTGTAAAATAACAGATTTACATCTCCGTTCCTACTCCATTGCCTGCTTGTGGGCATGCTGCATGCATCACATATGAATGTTAAATATTTATTTATCTCTGCAACTTCGATCATAGCTTGATAGGAATACAGTTTGTTTCAACCTCCGGCCCTCCCTTCCGACGTCGATTTTAAACAGACAAAACCACCACCACCAAGATCTGATTGACGATAAGGCTTTATTTCCCTCTGGATCCGGCTCACAAAATTCACATCAACTTTCACACAATGCCCGTAGACATCAACATAATTTTCACGTGGAATCTCCACCTGACGTCTCGGCCGCATGACGTCACTCCGCCCGCCTTTATGTAACCAGATGGTAAAGTCTACCGCTTCTCGCTTGTTTGTTTCAACTTTTGTAAGGTCTCGCAACTTGTTCCCTCAATTCCTCCATCGAGTTTTTCCATTGTCCGACTTGATTGCGTTTCGAGTTTTGAAGGAAAAGTTTGTCCGTACAATGTGTACCAATTGTAGCAGAAGTGTTCATTGTTTTGATAGAAAATGAAAATGAAACTGTGGCTTGTATGCGAAAGGCTCTTAGTTTTGAACTGACTTTTGTCCGAAATAATTTTACTCGGCTTTGCTTTCATAAAATGTAAAAAACTGCTGCGTCGGGATCACACAACATCCCTATTTTGAGTTCGAGTAGAGGTTGTGTACTGCATTTCCTTAAAATACTATTTCATCTGAATTTGTCAATTCACCTTTTATCATAATAATATGCTTGTTTTCTTTAAGAACATTTTCTCCTTAGTTAAAAACGCAACTAAGCTACACATATAGTGTAACTTCTTACCGCGTTATCGCCGAAGGGGTCGCATGTGGCGAGTCGAAACTATTTATTTTTACAGGTAAGGGGGCCGGCCTTACGCCAACCACTTCAGTTGAAGTGGGGGTTTCCCAGCTCCCGAGGGGGCTGGTACTCATTTCTTGTGAAGGCTGAGTAAACCTTGCCGGTATTTTATTATGGGGTTTGAAATAAACACCGAAATAGGAAATCATTTCTGACACCCTCCTCGGTGGGATTCGAACCCGAGCTCACGGGGTAGAATGCAAGCACTCTACCAACTGAGCTATCGACCAGACAATTAATTTCCTTTAATACTTCCTTGTCCGTAACTAAGCTGTACATATATTGTAACTTCTAGCCGCGTTTTCCCAGAAGAGGAAGCGAGTGGAACTTATTTATTTTTACAAGTAAGGGAGCCGGCCCAGCTCCCGAGGAAGCTGGTACTCATTTCTTGTGAAGGCTGAGTAAGCTTTGCAGGTATTTTATTTAACACTCTCGGTGGGATTAGAACCCAAGCTCTCGGCGTGGAATGTAAGCACTTCCATCTGAGCTATCGACCGGAGCCAGTGAAGATTGGAATTAATAGAAAGTGTTATTGTACGCTTTCCATAAGTTCCTCATAATTTGTTTTCTGTTGCAACTGAATGTACAATGTACATAAAAAGTGCTTATTTCTCCTAATATGGACTGGCTAGCAACCATATCGACGCTGAAAGCTCCCTTGCAGTGACAAAAGTTACGAAACGGCTCCATTCAAATCACCATCATGCAAATTGATTCCTTGAATTGTTTAAACATTGAAACAGCTGTCATTTGCGTGGCCGATATAACTAGACTCCCTTCCTGTTGCACCAGAGGGGTCTCCTGCAGTGAAATGTCGGTTATTATAGTGATGTTCGTGCCGCCGTTTTCCACTTTTCTTGGAACTGCTTGAATATTGTTGATTGGCAGGTTCAGGGCGGTGTATCACCCCCCCCCCACCCCACGCCCGCCTACTCCCTCCCTCCAATCTTCATCCATGTCTATCTAAATGTCACCAGACGCGGCGAAAAGGGATTGGTTAATTCATAACATAACGTATTATATTGGAAAACTGTATGAAAAACATCGAAAATTTTCTTTGCATTAAATGCTTTAAAATTTTATTGAATAGTTGTTGACACATTCACATGAGGGGCATAGATTTGATCACGTATTAGTTTTTTCTAATGTCACTCTTGTTTTCAGGAAAATCTAGCAGATTTTCTTATAATAACAATACAATTGCTCAATCTTATACAGCGCCATTTGTAAAATTACATATTGTAACCCTGTCGCCATTACGTTAGGGGTGGTAAAACCTTGTCCAATAAATATTGCGGTTTATAGTTGATCTCCCAGTACTGTTGTAAGCCATCACAAACATCCCGAAAGTTCACAGGGTCTCCAGCGTCCTGGACGAGGGGGGGGGGGGGGGCTTGCTAGGCCTCCCCCCCGGATTGCGATAATTAGAATGAAACTCACGGCGTCCCCCCGCGCCTCCAACCCCTCCGGGCAGCGTGTTGACGTCCATTTTGAGTGTGAAGTGTTATCGATTGGGTCGCCCTTATAATCTGCAACTGCCCTCAGCAGGCCATACTGTGTCCATACCTGTCGTACGGCATAATCATGTTTTATGTTCATTTGAGGTTAAAATTTTATTTGTAAGTACACATTCAGCATTGGTAAGCGCGAACTGTTGCAAGCGCGAATTGTGGGCATGCATTTGATATGAGCTTTAAATGTTTATACATCTTTGCAACTTAGATTATAGAAAAAAAGGGCGCCAAGTATCGATGACAAATTTGTACTTGTAGACTTCATTAATAAACTCTGCACTAAAATACCGGCAAGGTTTACTCAGCCTTCAAAAGAAATAAGTACCAGCCCTCTCGGGAGCTGGAAAACCCCACTTCAACTGAAGTGGTTGGCGTAAGGCCGGCCCCCTTACCTGTAAAAATAAAAAAGGTTCAACTCGCCACAAGCGAACCCTTCGGGGATAACGTGGCAAGAAGTTACACTATATGTGTAGCTTAGTTGCGTTGCGTATATGAATTTCAAGACTCATAATGATAGGGTCCGAAATGAATGAGTGCGGTATAAACGAGAATATGAGAGTGAAAGTACAAAGGAGTACAATTATATGGCTCAAGTATTTAAAACGAATGGACGACGAAGACTGAGAAAAAGAGTGTAAAAAGGTAGAAGAGGAAGACCGAGGAAAGAATAGATTGATCAAATACGGGGAATTGGGGGTGAGAACGAGAGCATGCATGAAGAGAATGATGAATGTCAAAAATATGAAAGAAGTACAAGGGTAGAAAGAAAAACGAAGTGGAAAATCATCTTCGAGATTCCTGGGTACTACTATCGAAATGCCTGCTTAATACGCGACAAGACAAGCCATGTGAATATCTGTATCACAAGGTTTGGGACTTACTGGGTTACAGTACGGGGTCGGTTAGGCTGGCGATCTTAATCCATGTGACCTAGCGACATCCTTGTTGGGAATTGAACCTTATCCCTCTAGCTTAAACGCAAGCGTTCTTCCAATATCGACAAGGCTTTTTTGAGCTATGAAGAAGTCCATTAAAAAAGTACAAATCAAGGAAATGTTACGTCAAACTTTTTGTGTTTTTTATATTCTTTCGATCCAACCCTTCCGCTTTCCAATATTTTTTTAGTTTTTTTGAATAGTGTGGTTATTTTCCAATTTTATCCAAATATCTTGCATTAAAAACATTTATAATTTGCAAAGCGAGGAGCATGTTTGCGTTCAAAAAAATGATCTCAAGAGCCTTTTCCATTACGTCTGGAAGGTTTGTGTTCAATCCGCCCTTTTATATTTCAAATCATTTTGTTGCTGAATTTTCCAGGAGTTTTGTATTCATTTTAATCACCAATCTATTGAAATATAACTTATTTTATGCCAGATCAAGTTGGAGGTGAATAGTGAATATTTTCTGTGTCTTTCCTTCCACCCTTGTCGGATGTTAGTTCGGTGCGGTGCGTCGCGCTGGTGGTTTGGCGGTCCATCCGCCGCGAAAACACAGAGAAAGAGAGAATAGTCATATCCTATCGATTTGTTAAGATGTACCTCCCCCCACCACCCCTCATCACCTCACAACCAACCAGTCTCATTTCATTCCGACCCCCGCCCCCGCGCCCCGCCGGCTGTGTTCCCCACATGCCGCGACCCGCGCCCTGTTTCTATTTCACCCCTCCCCCTACCATTCCCCACCCCGCCCCTCATTTATTCGCATACAAAACACACGAAGGTACCTACCCCTCCGCCATAGCTCCTCGTACCTCCCCCCTCCCCCGTGTGACCGAAGGAAGCACTCGCTATTGCAGATGGTGTGCGAAAGAATGGCCGCGTAGTCTTAATTTCAAATCGAACGATTCATTTCTGAACAGATTAAAGCGAATCAACCGTTTGTCAAGCGTTTGTTTTTTCTGGATATCCATGGTGTTACTTGTGAAAATAAGTGTATTCCACTCGCCAAATGGGTAACTAATCTGTAAACTATTGGCATGATTTACCGTGTCGATGTCTTCTTCTAAGCCTAATCAGAGTACCGTCAAGCTTTCGCAATAAATGAGCAGGAGAACCCTCACTACGAGTCGGACCTGTGAAAATAAATAGGTTAATTCGTCAAACGCGGCAAAAAGTAGACAGAATTGCAATTGCATCAAAAATGTGCAACAAAATATGGCACGTTTAGTCACTAGGGTTCCTGGATTCAGCTCAGGGTTCACCCAGATCTGTCGAGCTCATGATGATGATGATGTACTGTGGGTTGTGAGGGGGTGTGCGGAAAAAATTGAAGCGTAGTAAGAAATGCCAAGCACGCTGGAGAGCCGCAACACTTTCTGCTGAAATGATACATACGTACTGTGTTACACGTGTCTCTGTAGCTACGTGCACATTATTATTATTTATGTAAGCCCACGTACATGCAATAAGAGCATCTACCCCTGGTTATATACACCTGCATAGTAGCCAGCCACCTACAATTCCATCTAGATACACGCGCCCTGTTTGGTGTTTATGTATATTGTATACATTGCCTTGGTTGCATAACGAATAGCTGCAAGAAAAAATGTGGCGTTAGATTTTTGCTAGTTCACAGAATTATTTTTGAATGTATGGTGTTGTTTCTGGTTGTCGCTTAGTCGCTGGTATGGTCGAGCGAATAAGGCGTTGGCACTCGAATTTGCGTTTTTTTTTCTTAAGGAATCTTGAATGGGAGACTCCCTGGATTTCAGAGACTTTAAGAATCTATGACCCATGTTGTAGTGCCGCAGAGGTGTTGGTGATGTGGCGGTTGATATCCTGATCCTTTGTTGCAGAGCTGTTAGCTGTGTAGTGTTGAAACAAGCGCAAGTTCGAACCCTGCCTGCAGTGTCCCGTCGACAATAACTTTGACACTGGTTCAACAGATTTCATTTTGGGGTTATGAATTAATAATTCATTAAAATATTGAACAATAAATTATTAATTGATAATGTTAATACTTGTTTACTAAGGCCCGGTAGTTTCATCGTTAGCATAGCGACTTTATACAAAATGAAAAGGACGCACTTATGTCAATCGAGTGGGTAGTTTTTTTTATCAGTTTAAAGTCACATATGCTAACGATGAAACTACCGGGCCTTAATAAAATATTTTTTCTGTTGCTCTGAGACTTTTTTCACTATAAAAATGGTATAATTGAGCCTACACACAATCCACAAGCTCTACTTCTTTCACTAACATGCACCGATTAGCGCTAGTTCAGACACGGCGGGAACCACGCGATTATAGAATCGCATGGAAATCGCGCGGGTCTTATTTATATGAGTAAGTTAGTAATCGTTCAGACATAACCGCGCGGTTAATCAAGCCGCGCGGTTACCGCAACCCAACCGCCAGAAAATAGAATCGCGCTGCTCCCGCGCGTTTCTATTACTGTGGAGTCTTTACTTCGCGTTCAGTTGCGTTGCGGATACCGCGCGGTGAGCACGTCACTGTTCGTGAGTTCGCCATGGATCGTTTCGACACTGAACTATTTATTGATGAGGTGGAGAAGAGACCTGCAATATGGGACATTCAGTGTGATGATTACTCAAATAAAATTATCAAGAACCGAGCTTGGCAAGAGTTGGTGGAGATATTTGGAAATTGCGAAGACACTCCAAAAAAAATGGAAAAACATACGAGATTGCTACAATAAAGAATACAAAAAAGAAAAAACAACTCCTTCTGGTTCAGGTGCTTGTAAAGGAGCCCGATACATGTATTTTTCAAGATTATTTTTCCTGCAGAATAGTGTAAGTAATAAAGACACTACAACTAATATTGAAGAACAGAATGAAAGGCAAAGTGAGGAGACAAGTGAACTAAACGCCAATGCAACCGAAGCCACTGAAATACGTCCCCCTAAACGTAAGAAAACACAAGTGCCAGAAGAAAAAATAGCTGTTTTAATAGAAAAAAGTATCGAGTCACGAAAACATTTTCAGAATGAACTTCAAGAAAATAGTATTACCAAGCAAGATGACGACAAACTCTTTTGTTTGTCGTTATATAAAGAACTCAAAAAAGTACCAGAAAATAGGCGTTTAGCAACCAAAATTGAATTACTTCAAGTGATACAAAAAGGACAAAGCTTACCACCCCCTGTTCGCTACAATACTCAGCAGATCACACCTACGTATTGGCAAGGACAACAGTATACAAGCCCGCAAGGATATTTTACTACATCTGGATCATCTTCTCCTGTTCCGGCACCGTCACCGTCACCATCGCAATTTAGTTCTGGCTCTCAGTCCTCTACAGTTATAGAAAATATTTATGCTGATTTTGAAGAACAATAAATAAATCTTACCTTAAAGTTATTACGAGTTTCTCTTCCGGTGACACGCTTGGCCTCAAATGCGTTTCAGAGCATGAAATATCTTGCCTGATCAGTTCAATTAGTTCATCAAAAGATTTTATTGACATTCTTCAAAAAATTTGTTATCATACATTCTTAATTTGGGATATAACGTTACGAACTGACCATGTACTAGTCGGTCACGTAATATTGGATGCACCCAATACCGCCTTTTTCTTTTCTTTTTTTTAAGGAGCAACCACAGTAAGCACACTTCTTCGTCGACCTCCATTTAGAAACTGACGAATCGCATACTAACCGCGCGTGTCTGAATAGCATCACAATTTTGCGGTTTGAAACCACGCGATTCGTAAACGCGCGGTTCCCGCCGTGTCTGAACTAGCGCTAACGCCCTTATTTCTCGGCACAGTCCGCTGCCGGATCGCAAGTCTTGTAGTACACGGGATGTATGTAAGCTTTCACACGGCTTGCCCAGGAATTTCCCCATACATTTCGCGATCGAATCCGGACCGAAACTGGGCCGTGTCAGAGGAGAATGTTGCCCCTTTAATACTTTTCAAAAACCATTGCCTTGCTATTGGCGGAAAACAATTCTTTCGGACTACATCTCATTACCACCGCGTGACCATGCTGGAATAAAAAAATATTATTATTAATATTAGAAACTGAAAATTTAATGTCGCTGCTTACTCTCCTCTCATTTACCCGTTTTTCGTATTTTTCATGAAATTCAAACATCATCTTATAAATGCAGTGCCTTGTGCTCAGCCATCTGTCTTTATTGGTTGCCATTCTCTTCAGCTGCGACTAGGAAGAGACATCCATGAGCCGCTTCAAATCCTGGAAGTTCTTGGGCAACCTCTTGTCTTCCCAAGAGTTTTCCTTCAAAGATATTAGTATGAATGAAATCAGTAATGCCATATGAATGCTTTATATGGAGCAATTTTACATTTATTTATTATGTATCAAAGTATTAACTAATGAATCTTTTTACAGAATCTATTTTAGAAAAAAAAGCTCAGCTTTCGACCTCTGCGCAACCTCCGTCATTCGGTCCATTGTCTCGGGGTCAGGAAATTAGAGAGCCGGCTCGCAAATACAAAGAACACCCGACATTCCTTTACGTCCACAAAAAACCTCCACCTACTCCAGACCAATTTTACGCATTTTTAATCATTGCAGATCGCAGCGAATTTTCAAAAGTTTATTTTTAAATATGTTTACTGAATATTTCTAGTATAAGTTTTATTTTCACCTGGTAGTTTCCAACAAGGCTAAGCTTTTTTGCACTGAATGAAAAATCCTTCTTATAGTAGATATCTCTGATACTACACGACCTACTTATTATCATTTTAATTCATGATGTTTATGCACCTCTTTGTCATTGGTAACACGAGCGCGAGAACAGGTAGATGTTTAAATTTTCTAAATATTGCGCAGGACATCTGCGTTCCATCCTCTCCTTCCTCTTGTGCTGTGTCAAGTGCTTTTGACGTCGACTAGAATGTTCCCCTATCTCTCGCGGCTCGAAATAGATCCTCCACTGCTCTTTCTAAGTACATTTCTCCGTAATATACGAGGTCGGACAGGGTTCCATAGGAAAATTAGATGTCCTCTGCATTTTCCGCACAAAACCTTGAATACTCATTTGCTTCATGGGAAAGCTCAAGCTCGTACTAGGGTAGAGGTTACTTCAAATTCAATTACACCCCATGGCCACCAATCAGGAGTACATGTTGATCCCCGGCCTCTGCACGTAATCCCGCATCCTTGAGGCGGATCTGCGACTAGGCACCTTGGACGCGCCGCTCACTTTACCTGTTTCTTATTTTATTTAGTTAAAACATTGATTTTTGTAAATATATTTTAAGTTAATGTAGTTTTATACACTTAAATAAATTAATGTTATTTATTATTTTTGGTTGACTTATAGGTTGATATGATGAGGCTGACCACCCACAATTCACTCTTTCTAAATGTGCTCTCCATATCCATCTTGTACGCGTACGTATCGTATCATGAGTAAAAAGTTATGTATGAAAAATTGTATAACCTCTGCATCTTTCCATGCAAAATCTTGATTACTCACTTGTTATAGGAGAGCGAAAACTTGTTAGGTCAGCTCACTGCTGAATATATGCCTCTCCCATATCTCTCCAGGAATCTCTATCCTGGGCCTTCTGCTAATCTTCTTTTTGTCATCTAACCATCGTGTTGGGAGCCTTCCTCTACTTCTTTTGTCCTCGCGAGGTCCACTCCATTATCGTCTTGGTTTACCTTTGGTCATTGAATCTGGTAACACGCCCTGCGCACGACTACTTCTGCTTTGCCACTCTTTTTATGATGTCATTAACTCACAATTATTACGTATCTCGTACTATGGTAGAGGTTACTTCAAATTCAATTAGACCCCGTGGCCACCAATCAGGGTACATGTTGATCTCCACGCGTGATCCTTGAGGCGGATCTGGGACTTGGCACCTCGGACGCCCCGCCCGCTTTAAATGTTGCTCGTGCACGAGTGGGCCGCAGAATCCTTTCAGGGAAATGTAGGTAAACTGCTGAAGGTGGGGAGGGATTAGGAACGGGCCCACTGCCGGACTCGTGGGTGAACTGAAACCTAAGGGAATCTCAACATTATGTGGTGGACATTGTTCTCTACTTACTCACTGTTATAGAAATTTTGGTGTTTACGAGTACAATGATGATGCAGTTGCAGTGATTTGTTACTGTTATTATTAGAAATCAGTTCATCCTCAGTCGTCGTGCAGAGAGGGTGTCTCCTGAAAACGTTGGCTACGTCGCTAACGACACGTCGAGAATAATGTTAGTTCCTCTTATAACGGTTCGTCTAATATTCGAGTATAAATATTAACTGTATAGTTATTATTGTAAATATGTCAAACGACCGTAATTCCAACATAAATGTAACATTTACGGTGTTGTTCACTCACAGCAAATCCATGGTTCAACCGCCACCTAACATGAATTTTTCATACAAAAAACCGATGATCGATGGATCCAGACATGGATCAAATGTGTTGTAAAAAATCCTTTTGGAATCACGGATAAAGGCGTACCAAATAGTTTTTTTAGGGATAAGAGCGAAAAAAAAATTACGATACGTAAGACGAGTTCTCGCAAGTAATCCAGAATGCGGAACGTGGGTGACAGTTGAGGGAAGGCGCTGTTGTGACGTTGTGGAAAATCGATGGTAATTATTTTGTTTCTCTTTAACAGAATACGCATTAACACATTCAACTACCTTGAATAATCATTTTTTTTATTATACACAATGACGGCTGTAGTTACATATTTTGTCATGTAGCAATATAGTTAGGCAGATGGGGTTAAATTTGTTTTGGATTCGTCAAATAGTTTAAAATCTCTGTCATGAAATGGCACTAGTGAAAAATGAACATCTTCATAATGGACCATATCACTGCCGCTAAAGAAATGGCATTATAGTTTCGTCCAGCTTTAAGGTGGCCTGTTGTTTGTAATGGGAGATGTTGTCGTGTGGATACAGTCGCGCCGTCAACCGATCAATAATTACCTATAGAGATCAAAGTTTCTCGATTTCAGCTCTGATACATTAGTAGAGTAGGTTACCAATCGAAGTATTGGGAACTAACCTCTGTTCTCACCAATCCTGCGAACGCTTCCTCCAGGGCCCAATAGCGCTTACAATGCTTTTTATTTAAGTGCAATACTGAAACAAATAAATAAAAAAACAATCTTAAGTGCTAATGAGGCTTAAGGGGCATTTCAGTCACAACTCATTCTGCCCGGATTGTCTATGGATTACCTACCGGATAACACTATTTGAAAGCTTTCATACATCTCGATACACTACTGACTAGAAAAAAAAACTTTTTTTTTTTTTTTAGGATAACTTAAAACAAACCTGGCAGAATGTGTCTGTTTTACAATGGCTGTGAGGGAAGTGTTGGTTAGATTGGTGAACACTAAGGGTAGAGTACGATACAACGCTTTGGGGCCCCAGTCACCCAGCATTTGAACCCGTCAGTTGTCGGGGCTGTTGGGGGGGGAAGAAGACGGCCAAAGTGTGATCCCGTCCCCTCCCACACACCCCCCAGCCCAGCCATCCTAATTTCTTCTGCTTCCCTTTGTGTGCGATCCGGTATAACTATTTATTCCTTTAAAAGGCCCGCCGCTCTCCGTGAAATTGGCCCTCCCCCCCACCCCGCACCTCTCAACCCCAAACCGCGCGTGCGACACCCCCAAGAACATATCTCACCTCCCCATTCCACCCGGTCCATCCTGCTGTCCCTTTCCGCAGGGTATAGGCGTCTCCCTCTGGGAACACAACCCACCCACCCACTCACCCCCCCCCCCCCACCCTGTTTCAGTTACATAAGTATTCATAATATTGTGTTGAGTTTAAAAAGCCAGTGCAGATGGCGCTTCTGGGTGGATGACGCCTTTGTTTGCCGGCGGTGACGCCATCTTACCTTTGCACTTTTTTCTCTTCAACACATACCTATATGCAAATCCAGCAAGTTCCTTTCTATAAATCTAAGTTGCAAAGATATATATCATTTGAGATTCATATTAAATGCATTCCCACAAGAAGACACGTATAAGTTCGCGCTAACACATGCCGCATGTATATCTACAATATAAAAACCCAAATCTCAAATGAATATAAGCCCTGCAACTCTTGCCGACCACCTCCCTGAAACAGGGGTGACATTGGCGAAGTGAACCATCTTTTTACAGTATGGGTGGTCAGCCTCATACCAACCAAAAAGTCAAATCATACAATACATTATGTCAGATGCTCAGTCGATTGCCCAGTTAGTAGAGTACCTGAGTTCCATGCCAAAGGGCTAAGGTTCGATCCACACTAAGTGCCAGAAATGCCATCTTACCTTTAAAAATAAATAGTCACCCTTGATCCCTTCGGGAAAAACGCGGAAAGAAGTTACTCTGCACGTGCATCTCACTTTCGTTTCCATCTTATTGAGTATTTGTGCAATGTTTGGTACTGGAGTTAAACCGCGAACGTTTTGTGTACACACAGAATGAATGATCAATCGGTGGTGGAAATGTCTATAATCTATAATCTAAGTTGCAAGAATATATTCATTGAAAGCTCTCAAATGCATGCCCACAAACAAACACGTGTAGTTTGCGCTTACAAATGCTGAATGTGTACTTACAAATAAAATCCAAACCTCAAATGAACATAAGCTCTACAACTTTGGCCGACCTTCCCTGACACAGGGGTGACATTGGCAAAGTGAACCATTTTTTACAGTATGGGTGGTCAGTCTCATACCAACCTCTGTCAAGGAAAGGATATGAGTAAATTGAAATAGGTTTATATTAAATTAAGGCAACTCCGCAGAGACTCTGGCCACCCTTAGCGTAATGTCGATAGAGTTATAGTTATTGTTTTCTGTCTTAGGTTGTGTTTGCCCTTTCACCATCGTCTTATCTATAGAATGAGTACATTTTTATTTATTTCATCAAACGTAATCTTGGGTCAAAGCAAGATAAAAATTCTAAAGGTTCAACATAATCTTACTTAATCACGCGCAGTCTTCTGTAAAATCCGGATTAAAAAAATGTTTTCATCAAAAATAATGTATAGAAAAAAAACACTTGTATTTATACTGTCGGTTAATTGCGTAAAACAAGCATCTATTAATTTGGTTTGTGTGTTTTATTTAGTTGTTTTTTTAGCCAATCACATGATTAAACCCGCCACGGAATACGCTAGTTTCAAAGCTCGACTGAAATTTTATCCATTATTGTATTATCATGTTACTAGATTAATAGGTTGATACGACGCTGACCCCCCGTGCTGTAAAAACTTGGTTTACTTCTGCCAATGCCACCCCCGTTTCGGGAAAGAGTGGCAGGCGTTGTAAGGTTTATGTTCATGTGAGGTTGGTATATTTTGTATGTACACATGCAGCATGTGTAAGCGCGAACTTATATGTGCCTGCATGTGGGCGTGCATCAAATGTGAGCCTTAAATTTCAATATGTATTTGCAACTTATATTATAGTGTTACGAAATTAGGGTTCAATTGTCTTCAAATTAAAAATACACAGGTCTTCTTCAATAGTTATTTATTTTACACAGTTACAAAATTTATTTTCACACTACTTTCTCGATTATTCCACTTGGTTTTGGTTCACTGATCAGATGACTTCGATGTGTTTGTAAGTCTCTATGATACTGGCCGCTCTGCAGGCCATTTGCACCCTTTATACTCTTTAGAGCAGTATAATCTAGACCTATAGTTGCTAGAAGGTTCCAGAGTAATTATTACTTCTCGATGTTTCACGTACTACCTAGACACAACCAAAATCCTACCTACCAATGCAATACAGTATTCCTATAATTATAACAAATACCTACTTAGCCTAGAGAATTGTACACTTATACATAATTATCGATCTTACCTACCAATACTTTTGAGGATTCTTATAACTATAACTATCCATACTTATTTCAATATTTATATTTACATAACACTATAACTACCCATACTTATTTCAATATTTATATTTACATAACACTACCCCCCACCTAGACTGTTTCGTCCCGGAACAGTCTTGACTCTGTGTAGGTAGGGGCATGCTGATCCACGTCGACACCCTGTGGTCAGGAAGAAGTGGCAGTCCACGGATTTCTCCCCACTGGCTCTCGGCTGCGCTTGCTCGCAGCACACCATGACACTGATGCCGACTCCCGAGAACACTGCTTCAATCATACTCCGGATTATCCGCCAGTCTCGATTAGCGCGGCCGCCACCCATCTTCGGTATTGCCAGACGCGCCTGCTGATCCTCCAACATGTAGTCACGCAGCCCAACAAGGCCGTCCCACAATGCCTTGTAGTCCTCTTCCAGGTTGCTGGAATCCGGGACAACCAGGCAGTATGCTTGTTGACGCCCCTTCGGTAGTCTCAGAGCTCTTCCTTGCGGGCTGCTCGAGGGTTGCGGTTCTCCGAATTTGTATCGGAAGACCCGTGCAATTCCTCTAGACATATCTAGATCTTCCGGTACACTGCATGCCAGTGTGTGGTCCCTAGTGACCTCAAATAAGTCCTTGTGGACTTCTGTGGTCACTCCATGGCGAAACTTCTGCCCTGCCTTCGCGTTCTCCCAAAACGTCTCAAAGGCTGGTGATCTTTTGGATGCGACGCACTGTCGTACTTTTTGGGCTGGTTGGTCATCATTATCGCCTAGGTATGGTGAGAGGCGATTGTAGTGCACGACCCTTGGTTTTCCGTTTGGTCTCTTTTTTATGCGGTAGACCACATCGTTGATGCGCTCCAAGATCTCGTACGGCCCGTCCCAGGAACGCTGAAGTTTCGGACAGTATCCTTGGCGCCTCTTGGGGTCAAAAAGCCACACCCAGTCACCAGCTTTGTACCCCATGCTGTCAGCTCTGGTGTCATAGCGCTCCTTCATTTGATCGCTGGCTTCCCCGATGTTCATGCGGACCTGATCATGGATGTCATCCAGCCTCCTGCGAAGGTCTGTCACATAGTCTTCTCCGGCTAGGTCTTCACCTGGTTTGCAGCCAAATTTGAGATCACAAGGAAGTCGCATTTCTCGCCCAAACAGTATGCTGCTGGGAGTCTTCTTCGTCGTTTCCTGAACAGCCGACCGGTAAGCCAATAAGAACAAAGGCAGATGTCGGTCCCAGTCCCGCTGATGGCTGGACACTACTTTGGCTAAGTACCTCCCCACGGTACGGTTCATCCTTTCCACCATTCCATCAGACTGTGGATGTAGCGCAGTGGTCCTGGTCTTGTAGATCCCTAGCCGCTCACACATTTGCTGAAAGATAGCAGCTTCAAAGTTCCTTCCCTGATCAGAATGTAATTCCAGGGGTACGCCAAACCTGCTGATAAATTCGGTAACTAGAACTTCAGTCACGGTTACGGCCTCTTGGTTAGGGATTGAGTAAGCTTCCACCCACTTGCTGAAGTAATCCATCACCACCATGATGTACTTGTTACCCTTCTCAGTTGTAGGAAATGGGCCAGCTATGTCGATGGCAATTCTTTCAAAGGGGCTGCCAACGTTGTACTGACGCATTGGTGCTCGCCTTTTCCTTTGCGGTCC
The DNA here is from genome assembly GCA_951799405.1 of Agapetus fuscipes. Taxonomy (NCBI): domain Eukaryota; kingdom Metazoa; phylum Arthropoda; class Insecta; order Trichoptera; family Glossosomatidae; genus Agapetus; species Agapetus fuscipes. The sequence continues at coordinate 8,492,258 of OX637349.1, forward strand.
ATTGGCCGTTGCACAGGTTACACATTTTCGACACCAATCTTTGACGTCTTCGCTGCAGTTGATCCAGTAAAATCGCTCTTTCACTTTCTCCAGCGTCTTCTTAACGCCTAGATGTCCTCCAGAAGTTCCTCCATGCAGCAGTCCAAGGATTTCCGGTACTCGGCTCCTCGGAACGAGGGTTTGCTTTCTTCTAAGTGTGCCGTCTTCCTTCTCGATCTTTCGTTTCAGAAACCCTCCTTCTATCACTATGGATCCCCATTGAGCCCAATAAGCCTTGACAGTTGGTGATAAGGGGGCGAGTTTTTCCCAGGTTGGCCTTTCTCCTTCTCGCGCCCATTCCATCACATACTTCAAGTCCGGATCATTCAGTTGGTCTTGCGCCAATTTTTCATCTTGCCAGTCCTCATCTTCGGTGGTCGTCCTTTGGACAATTGCTACCTTGTCCTCCATCTTGCTGCAATGTTTGCAGTCACTGGCGCATGGTCGTCTGGATAATGCATCCGCATTTCGATGAAGCGTGCCAGGTCTATGTTCGGAGTCATAATCATACTCTTGGAGCCTTTCAATCCATCTAGCCACTTGCCCTTCTGGGTTTTTGAATTTCAGAAGCCAAACCAGTGCAGCATGATCAGTCCGTAGTGTGAATTTTCTCCCGTACAAGTATTTGCGGAAGTGTTCCACTGATTTTATCACGGCAAGAAGCTCTCGTCTGGTCACGCAATAATTTCGTTCTGGCTTGGAAAGCACTTTACTGAAGTAACCCAGAACAGTCTCATGCCCATCCTGTATTTGGGAAAGGACACCTCCTATCCCCACATTACTAGCGTCGGTATCCAGGATGAACTTTCCATCTTTTCGTGGGTAGCTCAAGATGGGGGCACTTGTTAATCTTCCCTTAAGCTCTTCAAATGCTTGTGCGCAGGAATCACTCCAATGGAAGCGAGTGTTTTCTTCCGTAAGCTTGGTGAGCGGTTTTGCAATGTCCGCAAATCTTGGCACAAACCTCCTGTAATAAGTGCACAGCCCCAGGAAACTCCTAGTTTCATGTTTGTCCTTCAGCACGGGCCAGTCTCTTACTGCCTTGATTTTGGCAGGGTCAACTTCAACTCCACGTTGAGAAACTATGTGTCCCAGGTAATTTACTTGTTTCTTGAACAGGTTACACTTTTTCGGGTTGAGCTTCAGTCCAGCGTCTTGTAGTCGCCCGAAAACTTGCTCCAGATTTCTCAACTGATGGTTGAAGTCCTTTCCCAGGATGATTATGTCATCCAAGTATACCAGGCAGGTTTCCCATGATAGTCCTCGCAGCACATTCTCCATCAGCCTTTCGAACGTGGCGGGGGCATTGCATAAGCCAAATGGCATCACGGTGAACTGCCAAAGTCCAGATCCAGTCGAGAATGCAGTTTTCTCCTTATCTTTGGCATCCAATTCAACTTGCCAGTAGCCACTTTTCAGGTCCAATGTGGAAAAAATGGTGCATCCTGCCAATGTGTCCAAGGTGTCATCAATCCTTGGCAGAGGGTAACTATCCTTTTTCGTAACATCGTTGAGCAGTCTGTAGTCCACACAAAATCTCGTGGTACCATCCTTCTTTTTCACCAGTACCACCGGGGATGTCCAAGGGCTACTTGATGGTTCTATGATGCCATCCTTGCTCATGTCTTTGATGATCTTGTCAGCTTCTTCCCGCTTTGCAAAGGGTAGTCTTCTTGGAGCCTGTTTTATTGGTCTCGCTTCTCCGGTGTCTATGCTATGTCGCACTACCTTGGTTCTTCCCAGACGGCCATTAGAGTCCTCGAAAATGTTCTGGTAGCGGCAGATCAAACTCCTCACTCTCCGTTTGTTTTCCTCGGTTAGACCTTGGGAAGCGTCGTGGACCAGGGCTTCCAATTGTGTTGACAATTTGTTTCCTTCGCATGACATGTTTGTCATCTGTTGCACAATGGAAGTTATCCTCTCACATCTGCCCAAAACAAAACCTTCATTCATTTTAACTGGGTAGCTGTTCACATTCATGATCTTGACAGGAATGGTCTCCTTTGCGCGAATCACTGTTCTTGCCACCATGACTCCTTTGCTAACATTGTCCATGTTCTCCGGTTCTATCATACAGATTTGGTCATTTGTACTACTGGAATCCAGGCGGGCACTCACTATCATCTCGGATCGCCCCTTCACTTCGGTATTCTTGGCTAGGATAACACGTGCAGCCAGTTCTTTCCGTCTTTGCAGGATGACTTCTTCATTTCCAATTTTAATGGACCCTTTCTTTAAATTTAAACTGCACCCAAATCTGTCCAGTATGTCCATTCCCAATATAACGTCTTCTTCAATGTTGGCCACCAACGTCCGATGATCAAAAGTGGTGCTGCCAATTTGGAAGGTGGCAATCGTCTCCCCATACACCTGTGCTGACTCTCCCGTGGCGGTGTGCAGAGACCACTTTGTTGGTGCAATCTGCTTACCTCGTGCCACTATGTCGCGTCTCAGAATTGTCCTGGTTGCTCCCGTGTCCACCAGTAGTTCACGAGTTACTCCATCTATTATGCCATTGATAAAAATGCTGCTGGCTTTTCCTCTCACGGTTGCGACAGTAGCAGCAGATTTCAGGGCCTCTCCAGCGTGGGTCAACGGTTGCCCCTTCCCATTAACCCTTTCTAGTTTTCCGCAGCCTGTTTTCTGGGTTTCTGAGGCTTGGGACACTTGGTGCTAAGGTGGCCCAGCTGTCCGCAGTTCCAGCAGCTTGGGTCTCGTCTTCGAGGTCTCAGACGTTCCAGCACTTTTTCAATTAGCTCCTCGGTTGTAGGTAGCTTGACCTCCTCTGCCTCGACTGCACGAACCCTGGCGTGGCCCCTGATGGACTGTTTGACAGCCTCAAACTCGAGAGCTTGGCTGAGCGCCTCGTTCAAAGCCTTGGGATGGGCCAGTTTTACGGCTTGTTGCGTCTCCCATTCCCGCAATCCATTTAGGAACTTGTCCACTGCCAAGCTCTCACAGATGTCGTCGGAGGCTGTCGGGTAAGCGTCTCGTACCAGGCGGGCGATGTCCATTTCAAACTCCTGGAGGCTCTCGTTGGGCTTCTGCACCCTTGTGTTCAGCTGCGACTTGTACAGCTGCTCCAGGCACTTGTGGCCATAGCGCATATCCAAGCGCTGCTTCAGCTGCCCAAAGTCACCACGGTTGTCCAGGGGTATGGCCTGCAGAACCCTGAGAGCGTCTCCTCGGAGCGACAGGCTGAGAACCGAAGCCTTCTTCTGCTGGCTCCAGGCTCCCATCATGGCAGCCGTTTCAAAGAGGGTCAAATACTCCTCCCACGACGTCTTCCCGTCGAAGGTCGGGAGGTTGTGCTTCGCCAGCGAAGGGTCATCATCCCCTCTAGTGACCCTGGTTGGAGTTGAGCATCCCTGGTCGGTCTCGTCGTGAAGGCCTTTGGGGGATATTCTGGTGGACTCCATCTGGCCCTTGTCGGCCAGCTCGGCACGCAGATGTACCTCCAGATTTGACATCCGAGTCTCCATTTCCCCCTTCAGGGCTGTCATCTTCTCCTCCATTTCTCCCTTCAGGGTTGTGAGATTCTCGTTCATCTTCTCTTTCATGTTGGCGAGGTCTTCCTGCAGGGCCTTGGCGTTTTCAGCCATCTCCACTTTCAGGTCGGTCACCACTTCCTTCAGGTTGGTGGTCATCTTCTCCTCCAGCCCGGTCAGGTCCTCCTTCAGGGTCTTGGCGTTGTCAGCCATCTTCTCCTCCAGCCCGGTCAGGTCCTCCTTCACGGTCTTGGCGTTGTCAGCCATCTTCTCCTCCAGGGTCTTGGCGTTGTCAGCCATCTCCACTTTCAGGGTCTTGGCGTTGTCAGCCATCTCCCCTTTCAGCTTTTCCTCCATGGAAGTGAAGTTTCCGGTGATGCTGAGGTTTAGCTCGTCCAAGGCGCGGTCCCCTCCAGACGCCATGACAAAATATGCCGGGTCTTCGCCTGACTGTTCTAAGGCCTCCATGAGGCGTGCCTGTAAGGCCGCCTTCCCTCCTGAGGTCTCCAGGTCCCTCTCCAGAAGCTCATTTTTAAGCTCAGTGACTTTGAGGTCCTTGATGTTCACTTTGGTTGCCATTTTTTTTCAAAATTTACTTCAAAACAAAAAATATTTTTAAATTTATTTAATACAAGTTTTGAGTTTTATATATATAGCTGTTTTGAATACGTACTTTAGCAAAATAATAATTTATCTGATTACACTGATTGGTAGGTACTGTCTTTTAATATTTATTTTTAATTCACCAATATTTTAACATAATAATGTCTGATAGTACATAATTATTTATTTCGTCTCAAGTCTTTCAAACACACAGGTAGGTACTTAATGTACATTCACACACTGGTAAACGAAGGGCAGTTATTCAAAAACTTTTTCTCGATGAATCTGGAACGTTCTTTTGTAATATTTTTCAAGATTTTTATTTATTTATTTTATTTTTTAATCACACGCAATAATAAAAAAAAACTATGGTCCAATTTGATGACTTTCTCAATGCGGTAAAATAGTCATTATGTTATGTCCAGAATTATGTTCCATATGATGTTCCAGAATTTTTTTTGAACTTGCTTTTTGCGTCTTTTCTTTTAACAAAAATTTATTTAAACACTTGTTTTCACAAAAGTCAGTTCACACAAAGTTCAATTTGAATAAAGTTCATTTTAACACTATTTAATTTATTTTATTTATTTTTAGACAGAAGATCTTAATTTTTCTTGACAATTCCGCACCTGACGCCAATTGTTACGAAATTAGGGTTCAATTGTCTTCAAATTAAAAATACACAGGTCTTCTTCAATAGTTATTTATTTTACACAGTTACAAAATTTATTTTCACACTACTTTCTCGATTATTCCACTTGGTTTTGGTTCACTGATCAGATGACTTCGATGTGTTTGTAAGTCTCTATGATACTGGCCGCTCTGCAGGCCATTTGCACCCTTTATACTCTTTAGAGCAGTATAATCTAGACCTATAGTTGCTAGAAGGTTCCAGAGTAATTATTACTTCTCGATGTTTCACGTACTACCTAGACACAACCAAAATCCTACCTACCAATGCAATACAGTATTCCTATAATTATAACAAATACCTACTTAGCCTAGAGAATTGTACACTTATACATAATTATCGATCTTACCTACCAATACTTTTGAGGATTCTTATAACTATAACTATCCATACTTATTTCAATATTTATATTTACATAACACTATAACTACCCATACTTATTTCAATATTTATATTTACATAACAATAGATTGTGTATTTTTTATTTGTCAGTACACGTACCTAGGAATAACCAACTGTTTTGTTCTGCCAAGTAAAAATGTATTCAGTGTTTATTATTATTATTTTGATTGATATTTATCCTTGACTTATAGGTTGGTATGAGGCTGACCACCCATACTGTAAAAAATGGTTCACTTTGCCAATGTCACCCCTGTGTCAGAGAAGGTCGGCAAAAGTTGTAGGGTTTATGTTCATTTGAGGTTTGGATTTTATTTGTAAGTACACAGTCAGCATTTGTAAGCACGAACTACACGTGTTTGTTTGTGGGCATGCATTTGATATGAGCTTTAAATGTTAATATATCTTTTCAACTTAGATTATAGAAAAAAAAAGGGCGCCAAGTATCGATAGTAAATTTGTACTTGTGGACTTCATTAATAAACTCTGCACTAAAATACCGGCAAGGTTTACTCAGACTTCAAAAGAAAAGAGTACCAGCCCTCTCGTGAGCTGGAAAACTCCACTTCAACTGAAGTGGTTGGCGTAAGGCCGCCCCGCCCCCCTTACCTATAAAAATAAAAAAAAGGTTCAACTCGCCACATGCGACCCCTTTGGGGGATAACGCGGCAAGAAGTTACACTATATGTGTAGCTTAGTTGCGTTGCGTTGCACCGAAGTTAGAAACTAATATCGAGGAAAACGTCACCACGTCTTACGTTACATTATTGATTTTTCGCATCTTCCCCGTTCAGCTTTCAGTATACATTAGTTGTGTGATTCTTTACCATATTTCATCGCTGCAACATCGACCTAAAAGCGTTGCATTTATTTCTTCATTTTTTTACTGATGGTGCAGATTTAAAAATTAATGCATGGTTTCATAATCAAATCTATATTTTCGAAGGGTTTTCGCATTAGAAGTTGTGTAAAATTTATTGAGTTATCAATATTTTTAAAAATTGGTGAGAGAAGGCTTTACGAGTACGTCTGTGGAACCTCTGTCAAATCTAAGTCAGTGCTTTTAAATCTGTGGCCTTACTCGGGGGTTGCTGGCAAAAGGAAAAAGGAGACAATTTCAGTGAGAAGATGAGATTGCTCCTTTTTTCTAAATAAATGGCAAATCGTGGTGCTGTTTTTAAAGTGTTAATTAGCTAATCATTTTCTAATTTAACCCTTTTTCTTTTTTTAGTTTATATTTCCGCCATTGAAGAGAACTTCAGCATTCATTGGTATGAAGTGTCAAATTGCACTAAAATTTTTAGACCCTACTCTTGCCAGCTCTGTATTTTCTCGTTTTCTTTTCATCAAAAACACACCAATAAGTAGTCTTATAAATAATTACCTTTTTTGCTTTAAATGAACGTAAACTATGCAATTCTTGCCGACTTTCACTTTCATTTTCTAATTGAACCCTATTTCTTTTTTTAGTTTATATTTCCGCCATTGAAGAGAACTTCAGCATTCATTGGTATGAAGTGTCAAATTGCACTAAAATTTTTAGACCCTACTCTTGCCAGCTCTGTATTTTCTCGTTTTCTTTTCATCAAAAACACACCAATAAGTAGTCTTATAAATAATTACCTTTTTTGCTTTAAATGAACGTAAACTATGCAATTCTTGCCGACTTTCACTTAAATAGAGGTCATTGTCAAAAGTGCATAAATTTTAACAGTTTGGGTGGTCATTGCGAAAACCCAGCCTCATACCCGTTCCGTTTATACACTTTCATCCGGGGAAGCGTATCACAGAACGCTCATGCAATGCTATAATTTTTTTGTGGCGGAAGGCCTTCCCGATGGTCGGGACCCGACCCAGCAGTGATTCTAGATTCTGGTTAGCCTTATACCTACCAAGTTATTAGTCTATGAACTTCTATTAACTAAAACCAAATAAACAACCATTCTTTGGATAATTTATCTGGTAACCGCTGTTTACAGTCACACTTTAGAACCCTCGGGTGTTTTGCGTCGTCGCTACTAAGCGCTAGACTGAACCCAGTTGCTGTAAGGCTGGATTAACCTTCAGTGGCCAGTATTAGGTAGAGGCAGATGAATATCTCAGCCCAGCGAATAGCATAGTCAAAAATTAAGTGCACTGCCAGGAATCGAACTCGACTATCTTCCAATTCGATTGCAAGTCCGAAGTGTTAACCACTACACTACAGACAGGTCACATAATCATTTGTTGTGTAAAACATCTGTTAAAATACGTCGATGTGGACAAGCTATGTGCTTCCGTAGTCTACCCTAAAATCCAGGTTTCCTCACGGACCATTACGTGCTTTCTTATTTCTTATGCATCTTACTGATAGAAACACGCTGAGGTGGTGACATCACATCGGTGGAAGTTTATCGATTCAATCTGACATGGATTTGAAGGGGCTCACCAGCTCTAACCTACGTCCTCGTTCCTACTCACGTGAAGATTTACTTTCATGTGAGTCGCGTGGAACCAAAGGCGGCAATCTAGGATTTATTAAAAAATGAGATAGTTATATGAAGACTCAGGAAAACATTTTCTCATCCTTTCCGTGTGTTTATCTCGTTTTCGAAAAAAAATAGATTGTCGTCTTTGGTTCTATACGGCTTATATGGCAGGAGAATATAAACCGTAAACTCATACATGAATCGCACAGGTAGATGCAGAAAAAGCAATCTAGGATTTTTACGAAAGTGAGAAAATGACGATTCCTGTGTTTCTGTGACATTATTTGTGTTTCCATTGTTTATTTCGTTTTCGGAAAAATCCTGGTTTGTCGTTTTTAATTCTATACGACTCACTATGTGATCTAAATTTAATATGAGAACTAGCATTAAAAGAAGAAGACGATTTTGACACCTAATCTCATGTTGTCTAACAACTAAAAAGTAAAAAGAGGAAGAAGACTTGTCTGACGTCTTCTGTCATTTTTTAATTGTAAAACTCTCTTGTGTTCTACCAGCCCTACTGTTAACATGTGTTTGCGGCAGTGAGCCAAAGTAATGGCGTGCCAAAAAATACATCGAGTTTGATTTCTGCGAGTTGTATTCCTCTCCACTTTTGCCCAGAACTCCTCTCTTCCCTACCATCCTTTCTGATTCCTAAAGCCGAACCATTTTTAGACCACTATGAGAGGTGAGAAAATCTTTCTTTTCTACTGAAATCTACTGAATCTTTTTTTTTCTACTGAAAGTGAGAAAATCTTTCTAATGTACTGAAATCTTTTTCTACTGAAAGAATTTCTTAATTGGAAAATAAGAATCTGAAGGAAAATTTAGTATGCTACTTCTAGTGCCCTCAATGACGAACTAACGAAGCACATGGTTTCCATGATTCCTGAATAAGTAGTTATTGCTGTTGTGTTTAGGATGTATCTCTAGTATGTCCTTGGTTTAGGATCAACAGTTTCGAGAGCAACACACAGTTATCATTTAGGCTTCATGCTTAAGTTCGCACTTATACAGACTGAAAGGATCTGTCGCAGGATTCAGTATTTTTTATTTAGGAGTGACTACATGAAGAATGATGATTTTCGGATTTAATTATTGAAGATTTTTGTCGAGGAGACTTAATATTCGAGCTTTGAGAACTTGGCAAGGAAACTATTAACCCCATCCGATCCCGATGCTCTCGTGACGATGATGATGATTATGATTTGTTGAGAGCGTTTTCGTAGCTTCTGTAACAGCAGAAGTGCGTCTTCATTCCCCTTGAAGAATTCAAACGGCACGCACGTCTGGGGGCAGTCGATTCCGAGTGGGCGGTCCTGCAACGGGGAACGCAAATCTGATCAATTTTCTAGATGCTTTTCAGAGAACGCAGAGTAAGCTCCCGCGCACTGACCTTTGTGTCCTGCAGTCATCCACATCCATTTGTATCCAGCTATCACACATAATCGCTGAGTATTTCCACTAAACCTGTTAGCTGAGATGTGTCCATGGCCTTGTAGGTGTTCACCTGAGCGGCCGTCTGCATTATTTATAAATTTCCCGGCGCTGTCGGGACAGGGCGTAGGAGGGGGTGTGTGTGGGGGGGGTGCCCTCAGTCAAAGGGATCCGGCATAATGAGAAAACGCGCCCCCTCCTCCCCAACAGTGGGCGGGGGGGGGGGGCAGCCGGTCGATATAGCCGTATAACCTCACCGAATGACTTCTTGTGTGAGACCTCGGTAACGTGACTGCCGAACCCCAAGCCACCTTCATATGCATGTCATATCACTCAGATGTGGCCTTGGAAGGAAAATACTAACTCCAGGCTGTATTTTCTGTGTTTGTAATGTTCAAAATTAGTACTAGACTTTCTTAGGCTCAAAAGCCTTAGAAGGCTTAGAGCCTCCCACACCACAATCCTCCAGAACTCTCTGTCTTGTGCTGCTTCCATCCATGGAAACAATCTCTTACTAAGAGAATTATGACGTCGAATTCATTCGATCTTTCACCTTCCGAAGACAGGATATTTTTATCATTTACGAGGGCTCAAAATTAGTGGAAATTTTTATCCAGACTGTATAAGTAGAGTACACACCTGCTCAGTACCCTGCCCCAAAGGTCATGCAATACGTCATGAAGATTTCCTGCATACCATAATAGAGAAGATGGTCGAGGAGTCTCAAACCGTCCAGGCATGCAATAGCAAGCATTTCCTATCAGTGTCTTGGAAAACTTGTTGTGGACCATTTACTATACTTTCGTTTGAATCCTAGTGTGGCAAAGTTCATCCATCTTCATTTCCATCCCTCTCTATCCAAGGAAATCATGTTGAGTTCCTCGTAGGACAAACGGCACATAACTGTAACGATACTCTATAGTAACTCTCTGCGTAGTCGTCTCCTCAACCATCCCCTCAATTCAATTATGCAGGAAACCTTCCTGGTGCATTGCATGCCTATCCATCTGCACGCCTTTTCGACATAATATTGAGTAAGTGTGTACGATACTTAAATAAATATTTTTTTTTATACATTAAAAAAAAATCATGTAATCGATGCAGACTACCTGCCTGAACACGTCTCTGCCCGGTGGATAAGGTAAGGTTTCATACGGCTGGCGCTTAGACTAATTCTTACAGAATGCAAAAAATTCTCTTTGATGTTCTGTTTTTGAAATAAAATAGTTATTTATGCCACTGCCAAGTAATGATAGTCTTTTTAACACGAGTGCTAGTTTGTGCCATGAGGCGCAGCCGAATGGCACAATAGAAAGCACGAGTGTTACAAAGACTAATTACGTGCAGTGGCATACAATACTTTTTCTACGACCATGAGAGAATTAACAAAATAGTGAATAATTGTCATTATAATGTACTCGTCCATTTGAAGTAATTAAAACCTTACCTTTGTCAAAACGTGTGATTTATCATTCCCTTCGATTATCTAATCTAACCTAAGTTGTAAAAATAAATTATATTTAGGTTTCATATTGAATTCATGCCCACAAGCCGACACATATGTATAAGGTCGCGCTTTTACATCCTGCATATAAGCTTAAACATTCAAACCCAAAACTCAAATAAACATATGCCCTGCAGTTGTATTGGCAGGTGAACCAAATTTGTACAGCATAGGTGATCAACCTCATACTCACCTATTAACCAAGTAACTTTTTGAGTTTGTTTATTTTTTGCGGTGAAATTTTTTGTATTGTTTTCCTTTCAAGCCTTTTATTTTCCATTGAAAAAAGGAAAGCTTTATTTGGAGCAATCCGATAAATAAATTCGATAAATTTTAGCACTATTAACAATTTTTATTTGACTCTACACATAAAATATACTTATTTATTTTCATCTGAACAGGGCTGAAAGTCTCATCACCACGGTAATTCCTACCTACCGAATATCACTAATATTGTATGAAGCCTAATCAGCTGATCGCTTGCGGCCATCTTGGATTGACAGGTCTTCATACCCCCATACAAGGTTGACATTTGAAATTAAAAAATGGTTCCAATTCTGACAATGCGCATGCGCACATGTTCATTTTAACACGGTTACCGGTTGCATAATGTAACATTATGCAACGGGTGTAGAAATGTATGGCATTGTGATTGCGTTAGCCGTTTTGTAATTAGTAAATTACCAAATGGGAGTAGAAAAAAGTAATTTCAATCACACCAAATGTTGTAATTGCTAATGTTGATTTATTTCGTTTAAAAGTAAAAAAAATACGCATTATTGTTTCTAGATACTGTTATTTATCAGAAGAATGCTAAGTTTATTCACTTTTGTTTCAATCTGATATCTATGTACTAACGGAGTAGAAGAAGATTTAATTTTTATCAAATTGTAAGTTAAGTTCCACTTTTTTCTTCTAAAATAAATGACCATGAGTTAGTATATAAAGGCTTTTATTTTACGGTTATTAAAGATACTATGACATCCAATTATAACAGTCAAAGTGGGTATTTTATTTTACTTTTTCTTACACCGAATGTTCGGCATTTGAACTGAATTTCGGCCGAATTCGGAAGTTCGGTTCAAGCTGCCGAATTTCGGTTAAACCGAATGTAAAACGAATTACGGCCCATCTCTAGAAAACATACTTACTGCAAGGGAGAAATGTCTTCCCACTATTATGTAGACATTTATGCGATTATTGATCTGACCGTCCTAGGTCAGGTATGAAAAATGAAGTCAGGAAAATACTTGCTCACATTTCATAGGCGGCCACCGACGTGCCTCCCGCGGCGTAGCGACAGCTTTACGTCCCTGTGACATCACGAGATATCACGCTGGGTTTACCGTTGTGGACGTAAAGGGAACTAAAAAAACTACACATTTTCATAAGCAACGATGAAAAAAAAATTCGTAGATGAATTTTTTATTTTTACCTCTTTTGCGTTTTCAAAATTTGAAAAGAAAGTTGTAGAACCTCTTTCCTATTTTAATACAAACAATTAATTAATTAACGTCAATAATAATAATATTAGGCTGATATATTTGGTGAGCCCTGTTTTTGTGTGAATTACCTACACATTAAGGACCTCTGCGAGCTTTGCAATCGCTATAGAAAGCGTCAATTCTCAAGTAGACGTGTCATGTTTACCCGCCGAGAAAAACTTGTGCAGATTCCATGGTTTCGTGGTTTCTAGAGAATAAAATAATTACTTTGTGCGCTGAGGGTTGCTAATCATAATAGGAATGACAATAAGTGATAGTTGTGTGCCGAGGGGAAGGGGGGGAGGGGGTGACGCGTACCTCCTCCCCGTCTCACCCCCTCCCATCCTCCTACCTGCAGCAACACAGATCGATAAGTGCCGGGGGGGGGGGAGGGTAGGGCAAAGGGGTGGGGGCACATCTCATGCATCTCCATACAACACACACTCATCGCAATGACAATAACCAGGGACACGACAGACAAAGACCACCGTATGCCTCCAATGTACAAGGATTTGCTTTTTCTTCCTATCTTGATGTCCCCTCTTGTACTGAAAAAGCTTGTGCGATCAACATTCCTACTCTGAATAGAGGCGATGATGGCCATGATGCAGGAGCGTGCATTCCATACAGGCACATGCGCCTAATAGGTAGGCAATATATGGTAAAAAAACACATTTAAGTTTGATACGAGTATTAAGGCGTGTTATAAAGCTAAATCTGCCGTTTTTGTTTCTTACACTTTATGGTCTTACCAAAATAGTTACAGTAATGAAAAAAATGAAGAATGTTTATTATTTTTTTATCTTAATTATAAAGCTTGAACAAAATATATAACTTAAGAATTGCCACCACAAAAAAATATTTAAAAAAACGCGTTTTTTTACATTTTTAGCTTTTTTTTCGTGTGTGCTGTATTTTAGAAAAAAAAATTGCTTTATAATTACAGAACTATACATTGTTTAGGTTCCGTACTTAACATTTTTTTTATAATGTCAATAGTTTTTGAGTAAATATGGAAAAACTTAAACTACCAAATGCATTAAATTTTAATTAAATCAAAGAACACAGTTTTTCCATATTTACTCAAAAACTATTGACATTATAAAAAAAATGTTAAGTACGGAACCTAAACAATGTATAGTTCTGTAATTATAAAGCAAAAAAAAAATCCAAAATACAGCACACACGAAAAAAAGCTAAAAATGTAAAAAAAAACGCGTTTTATTAAATATTTTTTTGTGGTGGCAATTCTTAAGTTATATATTTTGTGCAAGCTTTATAATTAAGATAAAAAATAAATAAACATTCTTGATTTTTTTCATTACTGTAACTAATTTGGTAAGACCATAAAGTGTAAGAAACAAAAACGGCAGATTTAGCTTTATAACACGCCTTAAGATTTAAATCTCAAAATTGAAGTTCAATTATTGTAGCCATGGTTAGCACTTCAATTTCAAATGAGTTATTTTAAAAGAATGGGAGAAAACATTAATTTGGAAAGTATTTGCCTATGCTCTATGCACGCGCCTGCCATGATGAATATGTCGACCTTTTTCATTGGCGACGTTTCGTATCAGAGTCACTCCCAAGGATGCCCCAAAGTTTCGGTAAACAAATCGGTCATCAGACGTCTCTTGAAGTGACTGCTGCAGGAAATCTCTCCCTACAGATGGCAGTGTGACAGACAGGTGACCCATGTTAACGACACCGATCAATTTGTTTATGTTGTCACAATAGATATTGCCGTTTAACAATGTTGACAGGCATACATACATCCTCGGGATCGAACCCATGACATCTAGGAGGAAACACGTGAGAACAATGAACTATTACATCCTTTTCACACAGAACGAATTCTGTCCGGTTTGCGTATGTTTTTTTTATCCGGAGGTCTAGTAGCGTATGGGGATCTATGAAAGCTTTCACACGGTTTGTCCGGTGAATCCATCCGATATCATAGGCAAACCGGACATAATTCGCGCTGTGTGAAAAGTGTGTTTCAGTTGCGTCTTGTGGCAAACAACAGCTGATGGAGAAAACTTGGCGACTAGCGCCCTGTTCTGAATCCAAAAACGTAACCAAGATTTAAAAATGTGGGAAATATAATAAGGGGCAGGTCGTTAAAAACAAGGGTTCAATAAATTTCTACATGTCATAAATCGCTTTATTAAATGAAAAATGAGTCTTTCTAAACTAAAAGTAAATATTTAAAAAAAAACAATTGGAAAAACAGAGGCTTTATTCACATTTATTTTATTTTTTGCTAAAACGTTTTCGTATAATAAGGCATCTTTAGGAGCATAATTGTTACAAATATTTTTATACGTTAATTTTCAAACTTTGTTTTTCCAATTGAATTTAAAAAAAATACAATGGACTTCCACTGTGTTAACAGAGATACCCTTAAAAATATAAAAGTAAATAAGTTTTTTTCAGTCCTGACGTAATATCTGCTGGGTGCTTTACCATCCAGATTCACCAATCCCACGAACCTTCAGCCACACTAGCGCTTAGATTGCTTTTATTTTTGTACAATGCACATAATTAGAAATCAATGTAATAGTTATTTATGCCACTGCCAAGTAATGATAGTCTTTTTAACACGAGTGCTAGTTTGTGCCATGAGGCGCAGCCGAATGGCACAATAGAAAGCACGAGTGTTACAAAGACTAATTACGTGCAGTGGCATACAATACTTTTTCTACGACCATGAGAGAATTAACAAAATAGTGAATAATTGTCATTATAATGTACTCGTCCATTTGAAGTAATTAAAACCTTACCTTTGTCAAAACGTGTGATTTATCATTCCCTTCGATTATCTAATCTAACCTAAGTTGTAAAAATAAATTATATTTAGGTTTCATATTGAATTCATGCCCACAAGCCGACACATATGTATAAGGTCGCGCTTTTACATCCTGCATATAAGCTTAAACATTCAAACCCAAAACTCAAATAAACATATGCCCTGCAGTTGTATTGGCAGGTGAACCAAATTTGTACAGCATAGGTGATCAACCTCATACTCACCTATTAACCAAGTAACTTTTTGAGTTTGTTTATTTTTTGCGGTGAAATTTTTTGTATTGTTTTCCTTTCAAGCCTTTTATTTTCCATTGAAAAAAGGAAAGCTTTATTTGGAGCAATCCGATAAATAAATTCGATAAATTTTAGCACTATTAACAATTTTTATTTGACTCTACACATAAAATATACTTATTTATTTTCATCTGAACAGGGCTGAAAGTCTCATCACCACGGTAATTCCTACCTACCGAATATCACTAATATTGTATGAAGCCTAATCAGCTGATCGCTTGCGGCCATCTTGGATTGACAGGTCTTCATACCCCCATACAAGGTTGACATTTGAAATTAAAAAATGGTTCCAATTCTGACAATGCGCATGCGCACATGTTCATTTTAACACGGTTACCGGTTGCATAATGTAACATTATGCAACGGGTGTAGAAATGTATGGCATTGTGATTGCGTTAGCCGTTTTGTAATTAGTAAATTACCAAATGGGAGTAGAAAAACGCTTATTATGCCTCACGGAAGTGTTAGTAAGATTATTGAATATGGCGGTAACTGAAAGCATGTGATATTTTTTATTTATTTTTTTATTTATCATAATATTTTACAATTTTATTCTAAGATATTTACTATTTATCATACTATGTTTACATTTATTTCTAACCCTCATGCGAAAGCAGATGCTTGTGTGCATTGAGGGCGAGAGCTTAACTACTTATATTTAACATTCCATTAACTAATACATTTTTTACCAAATTTAACATAACTATTTTAGAGTCATTCCATATGAAATCAACCAAAATATGTTTTTTTTTTTTTTTCACCCTCTCCGATTTTCCTAAAATTTGGTAAACAGATAGATACTACTTCAAATAGAAACCGTGATGTTTTTGAGATTTTTGTGATGAATAGTTTCTGAAATATGGGGTCACCAATATTTGACCCCGGGTGACCTCGTTTGCGTATCGCGCCACGATTTTCTCAATAGATTCTTCCCTAATTATGCTACAGACCTCAATGAGAGCTCATTTTAAAGCTGTTGAAAAGTTGTATCCAGAAAATATCATACACATACACTTTAATGGTAACATGTGGAGTTGTGTCTTCTTACATCTGTTGGAGGTCAAAGGTCAATAGCGAAAATACTCCATCTTGGATTGTGCTGTAACTTTACATTATTAAAGTACATACATGTATGAACAATTTCTGAAAATTTCAGCCTGTTATATTCAGGAGTTCTTTAGTAATAAATTATTATTTCAATAAAATAAAGTTATAGCCACATTGTGGTATCCTTATTCACAGCACTTTGTCCTTAATTTTAAACAAGCATTAAATTAAAAGGCGTACTGTTATCAATGTTGTTTGGTACAATTGAATTAATGAAATTACCTTACTTCTTGAATCTTGACTCAAGAAGTCTTGTTGATTTGTCGCTGTCTTCCTTTTTCATTTTGTATGGTCTTCCTTTTTCATTTTGTATGTTCTTCCTCCACTTCCACCAAGTTCGACGGAAGCAGTTGAAAGAACATCTTCAAGAGACACAACTAATTCGTCATCTCTTGCTGGATATGTAAAGGAAGGTGATGGTCCATGTGGATACAGGAATCTGATTTGAAGTTCATTCAAAGTCTTCATTTTCTTCAATACAAATCCAAGCCACCATTGGCCTTCGTACTGTACCGTAACAAAATCATTCACCTCGTCAAAAGATACATTCCTCTAAGTTGTTACTACCACCTCTTCATTTGAATCTGAAGTGGAAAACTGTTTCACTATCAAAGTATTTGTTGAAGTTGGGATAAATGCATGGAAACTGCGAGTCCCAGTAATAAGTTGGAGTATTATTTTATATTTGCCTATTGACTTTAATATCTTCAGTTGGCACAAACTCGAAAACACTGCTTTTGAGATTGTCTTTTGCCCATAGAAACAAGTCCTGAGCAGTCATTATTTGGTTCTCACTTGGTCGTTGGAGACTTGCTCTAGCTGCTAGCCTCTTTACCGACCCGCCAACTCCATCACACGGCCCTTTGCCGTGTGATGTGGCCAAGAAATGGCATTCAGCTTGAATACCAAAATCAAGTTCATGATGACACATATTAGCAAAATTGTTTTTATACTGTGATGCGGCTCCATCAGAGAAATAAAATACTTTGGTTAAATGTTGGATTTTTTGCTGGAGAAGAGGAATTAGTAGTTTTTCAAAGGTGTAAACTGCTACTGTGTCGTGAACAAGTGAATCGGATATAAATACATAACTAGTATACTCTAGTTTTGACTGATGCACATAATAACATACAAATGGGTGCAGCGTGGCCTGGTTATTGGTCCAGTGGAAGCCTTGTGCTGCATCTTAAACAAAAAAGCTATAATTTTCTGCGAAGTCACCTGATACAATTACTTCACCGGGCTGGAACTTATAGATTTTATTTGCTGAAGAAAAGCAGCCTGCTGTTTGGCAATAAAATCATGATTTCGTAAAAGTTCAAGTTTAACAAGGAATGAATCGATGAAGTCTCCTGTTGTTTTTTGGACCGTATCGAGATTGCACCGATCGGTTGTCTGCCATTGTTTATAAGACACTTCATCAATTATGTTTTCATCGAACAACTTTTCCAAATCATCTCTCAACTTAGTTGTCCCTGGGCAATATTGGCATAGTCCTAAGTGGCAATCAGGCTGCTGAGGGGATTGACACATCATGCTTGTCAGAATATGATGGTATGTTTGAAACTGGGAATCTTAGATAGTGTTGCTAATTTTAAACCAATCATCATCAATTTAATATTTTGATGGATAGTGCACACACAAGCAGAGTTCGTTCCTGAAGCCCCTGGCAAAACACAGTATTTTGGTCGCAGCTCTGCAAATTTAGAGAACCCTACCTTTAAGTCCGGATGTTTTTCTTTAAATGCTCTGTATGTTTCTTTTAAATTAGTTAAAACAAGTCTCTTCTGATGTTGAACACGGCATTTGCCTTCCTTAACTGATATGTAGTCTTTTTTACCAGGCAGCATTCTGCTAATAGCATCGTCTTCATACAAATCCTGAATAGGTTTCACTCTAGTTTCTGGTAGCAGCTTGCCCGGTTTGGGATTTGTTTGTTATCAACACTAACATCAAAAGTATAACCAAACAATATTGACAACATTTTGTCCAGAAAAAACAAGATGGATTTAAAATACAGGACAAAATTGTGCTGTGTAGGCCTATAGTTACACTATAATGCAGCTATTACTTGACATATTATAGAAAGAATAATTTATTACTAAAGAACTCCTGAATATAACAGGCTGAAATTTTCAGGAATTGTTTATACATGTATGTACTTTAATAATATAAAGTTATAGCCCAATCCAAGATGGAGTATTTTCGCTATTGACCTTTGACCTCCAACAGATGTAAGAAGACACAACTCCATAAGTTACCATTAAAGTGTATGTGTATGATATTTTCTGGATACAACTTTTTAATAGCTTTAAAATGAGCCCTCATTGAGGTCTGTAGCATAATTAGGGAAGAATCTATTGAGAAAACCGTGGCGCGATACGCAAACGAGGTCACCCGGGGTCAAATATTGGTGACCCCATATTTCAGAAACTATTCATCACAAAAATCTAAAAAAAATCACGGTTTCTATTTGAAGTAGTATCTGTCTGTTTACCAAATTTCAAGAAAATCGGAGAAAGTCATGAAAAATGATTTGGTTGAATTGACCTGGAATTACTCTTTAACTATTTAATTATTAAATATATTTATCTTATGTATCTTAACTATTTTGATTATTTACTAATTCAATGTATTTATCTTTTGCATCTTAACTATTTTAACTATTTTAACTTATTTACATTTTACATTTTTATATTTGACATTTTTTTTTGAGGATTTTAGGGTCTTTAGCACTTCTGCACTCTAGTGGAAGCGCGTTAAAGGCCCTTACACCTTGGTATTGGTAGTTTTTTTGGCCAATTGTTTTTTTACATTTTTTTGTTGGTAGCATAAATTTTCTACGTGTGTTTTGGTTTTCTTTCAACTGTCCTTTTTTAATGTTTTCTTTGAAAACTTGTAGTAGTGAATAGTAGATGTATAAATCTTCTAAATATGTACCTATAACTGCAACTCTGTCGCCATTCCTCTAGGGGTGGCCAGAGCCTCTGCAGATTTGCTTTTTTTTCCTTTCCTTGCATACTTCTTTCAATTCATTCATGTCCATCACCTTTTTCATACATTTATTTATCGCATTCTTTCGCAATTCCACGAATCTGATCCACCCATACTTTTGTCGGTCTTCCCTTTCACACATCCTCAGTATGTAGTAATGTTGTGTTGTATTGTTGCAGTGGCGCAGTCGGAGGACTCCCCCGTAGCCATGAAACTAAAGAAGATCTGGCTCAAGACGCCCGTGGGCGCGGACGAGCAGCCCACAGTAGACCCCGCCATAGGTGAGCCAACAACCACTGTTCAACTTCTTCTCCTTCTTCTTCTTCTTCTTCTTGAGCCTCTTCAGTGAAAGTTGGCGATCAATGCCGCATGTGGACCTACAATATAAAAACCCAATCTCAAATGAACAAAAGCCCCGCAACTCTTGCCGACCTTCCCCGAAACAGGGAATCATTTCTCATTATGTGACTGAAATAGGAATACAAAGATAGACATTACAAATAATACAAATTAATTTCATTTTCAAATTGTGCTCTTCGCTGAGTTAAAAATATCATTCAATGAGTACCTACCTACATAAAATAAAATTGAGTCTTGTTTATTTTTCTGTTCTTCTCTTTGTCACCGCTGTTTCAGGGAAGGTCGTTCATTTGAGGTTTGGATATTAATAAGTTAGTTCGTGTCTACTTGT
Source organism: Agapetus fuscipes (assembly GCA_951799405.1). Taxonomy (NCBI): domain Eukaryota; kingdom Metazoa; phylum Arthropoda; class Insecta; order Trichoptera; family Glossosomatidae; genus Agapetus; species Agapetus fuscipes. Next base: position 8,512,265 of record OX637349.1, read on the forward strand.
GGGCGAGCATTTGATATTAATTTTAAATGTTAAGATATCTTTTCAACTTAGATTATAGATGTGCATACCAAACACCGGCCACCAAAGGCCCATGCAGCCTTACAGCAAATTGTTGTTTCTTGCGTAATGGGGCTTTTTATTGCGACGGCCCATCGAGCACAGGGCTCTTAAAGGTGTGATTCACACAAAATCAGCGCTTACCATTAAAGGTAAAACTGAGGAAGTGCTGATTCACTGATTTGAGAAATCGTGAATAAAGAATGGGATATACAAAGCGAGCGTAAAAGAAGAAAATGCATGAAAAATGTGATGGATATGAATGAATTTAAAGAGGTATGTAAGGATAGGAAGAAATGGAGGCAGCTCTGCAGAGGCTCTGGTCACCCGTAGCGGAATGGCGATAGAGTTATAGTTACAGTGAATAAAACATTCTGTTGGGAGTAGCTTCTCATAGTAAGTGAACTAATTATAAGGAAGTGCTCATGAAAAACTTCGCATTTATCTGAGAAACCCGTGTGAGCTTCATATGCCACGTTATTAAGTTTTACCTTTAAGGTATCGATATTGAGCTATAATAATGATGTAACATTTCACATAATTCGATATCCAGTCGAGTGTGTATTTTCTCTGATAACCAGGGGGGTGTAAAGCCACCCCCAGTCTGTAATGAACACCCCCCCGAAGTGGCCATAGGCGTGGTGGCTATAATAGCCGAATGCGTCGTATGGATCAACTACAATTTAATTATTATGTCCTGCTAATTTGATAGTCATTGCTCCGAAATGCACAATATTTGCGGTTTGCATTTCAATATGATTTGAAGTCCTATCTTCATTGGATGAGGTTTACCCCAAAACCGGGCTTGAGCCTACTTTTTAGTATGGGAAAATGACTTCAAACCGGATTAAAAATTTGGATATTTTTATTGATAGAATATTTTTATTGTTATTGAAATAGATCGTATTACTGAAATAGCGAGTGAACGGGATATCCAGTGTCAAAAAAAGGAGGACTTGTATTAATAAGGTTATGACCCTGGATGAAATGAAAGAAGTATGCAAGGATCGGGATGTTGGCGGGAAATGGACTTTAAATTTTAAATGTTCATAATTATTTCAGTGCTATTTACAAAAAGTTGGATCCATGGCTGATCTACGGATCATCTTTTTTTTGTATGGAAAATTCACGGTAGGCTGCTTCGCTGTTTGAGAATAACACCGGCTGTTATTATTTATGGTGTGTGTTTTATATAGTGAATAATGTACTCGTTTATTTTTTTTGTTCCCTAACCAACAGGTTGGCTGACTACTCATCTTAGTAAAAAAAAAGCCAATGCTACCCCCGTTTCATGGAAGGTTGGCAAGGGTTGCAGGGCTTACGTTCATTTGAGAATTAGGGTTTTTATGTTTTAATTTCGCATGCAACATGTGTAAGCGCGAACGTAAACGTATTGCTTGTGACATTATTATACAGGAAAAACCAGCTACTGGTTTGTTGTGTTTAGCAAGGGCCATAGTAGCATGGATGTGTGACGTTTGCCAGCATCAAAAATTCGCGCAAAAAAGTTTCGACTGCGTTAGTTGCTTTCGAGGACGCTGTCTCTATGGGGTAAGAAGTGGAAGGGTGTTGATTTAATATAAAAAAAAAACATAGTTGTTCGCGATTCCTCGGCCATGGCAATTATCGGAAATGTTTCATTAGCTATATTGGCGTGAAGATGGGAATCTTTAGAGGGAGGGGGGGTTGTAGGCGGAGGGGGAGAGTCTGGGGAGTGCGGGGAGGTGGGGGGGATGGGATATGTAACCCATGGTGACAGACCAGGAATAGAATGAATGTATCAGCCATAAAACGGTCGTCACTTAGCAACATATCCTAATTACTCGTGCGCAGCTAATCCATTATCGTTCTTCAATCCTATTCGCAAAAAAATATTGACATTTAAGGCCTAAATTTAATGCAAACTCACAAAGATGCACAATATTTTAAACCTAATCTCAATTAAACCTTGTAACTCAGGCGCTGGAAAAAGTGATTTTATAGCATGGGTGGTCAGCCTCATACCAACCTATTAGTTAAGAAACGAAATGACACAGTTCATGAATGGACTGAGAGAATGCATGTTAGGACTGCAAAGACTCCTCCAGAATTACTGAAAATTATTTCGATATCTGTAAAATATACATATCGTTGTTACACAAAAAAAGGATTATCGGCAATTTGAGATTGTACTTTTGTTATAGCCCGAAAAATGGCAGAGATCATTGTGTCGGAAGTATGCGGATTTGAGTGGTAAAAATAACCATCACCATAAATTTAAAGAGTTGGTTGAAAAGCTGGCTCTCCTTTACAATGTACCTACACTTTCTTAGGTTAGTTAGTTTCATTTCTCTCTGGGCCAAGTCGGCGTATTTTTATGTCGAACCCTCCAAAAACGTAGCAGTGATATTTCCCAGAATCCCATGCAGGTACATCGAGTGCGATATTACTACACCGTTACTTCGGTACATGTCGGGGGTCTACAACGTACATGTACATGTAGTTGGGGGGGGAGGGGTCGGACTCCCACCTCCCCCCAGGGGGTCACATCCGACCTCTCTTTATCCTAAACAACACCCCCAGACACCCACGCGACCACGCCTAATCTTCCGCTCCTCAGCAGACAGAAACCAATCTTACTTCGAAAAAACCTATGTCTTTTTTTTTTCTTCTTCGTGATGGCGATCCCACGATGAACAGAGGCGCCAGTGTCATGTTGGTTGTTACTCTTTTCCATGCTTCAATTCACACTACACGCATTCTGCCCGGATTGTCGATAGTTTTAGATAGATAGTCGGCTGTGTGAAAGCCTTCATACATCCCCATACGCTGTTAGACTTTTGACCCGGTAATCCATAGATAAACCAAAAACAAACCGGGCTGAATGCTTCTAGTCTGTAACGGGCTTAAGACTTGTGCGCTTATCTATACAACGCCTAATTATAATCTCATATGCATATTTGAATGGATTCTTCACTTGTACCAGGGACAAAAAATGATGTCACACAAGAGTTTTTAGTTTTTATTTGTATAAAATAAGTAAAAAATCTAACATTTTTTGTGCTCCTTCATTTTAACACTCGTGATGTGCTCAAATCATTTTTTTTTCTAATTTAAAGTAATTACAGTTAGAGAATTAGAAGCCACGCGAAAAATAAACGGAATGAATGTATTCAAAGACACCGCGACTGGGCTGGGAGGGGGGGGGGGGGGGTAGAGATGGGGGTGGGTGATGGTGATGATGATTATGCAGTAGGGGGGAGGCACCCAGTCTCACCCCACAGACACAGATCTCCGTGTATCCATTTTCCGTAAGGGACCGCACTCGGGGACACCGCTATCCGGAGCGTTTACTTTTCATAGCATACATTTTTCATCCCCGCAATATCGTTTTTGCGTTAAAACATTAGGTTGAACCTTTTCAGTGTTGGATGAAAAACAATCAATGTATAGAATTGTTTTTGATGATTTACAATTACCTTACTCGTTTTTAATGACTTCTTCCTAATGATGATTTCTCGCGAAGAGCAGGGGCGTCAATGTCGAGTTAGGTTGTGGGTAAAGTTAACAAACCATTCGGGGCTCAACATTTAGAAGTGTTTTCTCAGCGGGCAAACGTCAACATGTATGGGACCACGGTCCTAAGCAATCAATAATAAAATGATTGTTTGCCTTTGGCTACCCGGCACTGTGGCGACGCAATTTTGTGTATGTCAATTAATCGCACCCTGAGAATGAAAGTGACCTATTTAAAAAAATTGTATAATGACTTAAATACACAGAATGACTCAAAAAGTACAATCTATTGCACTTTTATTAAAAGACAAAGAGACTGAAGTATGCCTCTATCACTCTTTGACCATAAATAATCTGTTTTTAAATATAGGTGTAATAGAGTGTACCTTTTTGAGTCATTCTATGTATTTAACTCATTTTACCAAAATTTTGGAATAGGTCACTTTCATTCTCAGGGTGCGTAATGTGCGGATTCTTCAATTATATAAAGCCCATAAAAAGGTAGTATTATTAAAAAAAAAAAAAAAAAATGGTTTCGTGTACCTTAAATATTGAGAGCCACTGCTTTAAATGCAACTAATCTTGCCAAAAAGATGCAGTTCAAAAAAATTGTTTTTTTGTATAATTACGGTGGTTACTCTTAGACATCAAGTGCACCCCTGTTTCCATGTTTTCATCTCGCGGACTAGCCTGGGCGGTAACACCCCCCTCCCCCACCCCAACCTTACCATGAAAAGGGGGGGAGATGGGGTGAGGGTGGAAAGGGGAGGGTAAATGGGTTGTGGGGGCGCGTGGCACGGTCGTCGCGGCGGACAGATTTATTTGGACCCCCCCACCCACCCTCCCGCTCACGTACCGCCCTCCCGCCCCCCCACACACATTTGACTGGATCAATAAGCAGGCAAAGGATGCCCGAGTAGAAAAACCACCACCATGGGGGGAGGAGAGTGGGGGGGGGGGAGTGTAATTAGCCACCGGACAGTCAACAACCCCCCCCCCCCCCCACCGTCCCTGCTGACTTTCAATAACTAATGTTTGTGCGCTTGCATGCTGTAGTGTTACATGGTGGACATTTGCGATCAAAAATATAAAATGCAAAAAAATATACTTGGTATTTTTTTTGCTAGTGCAGAGAGGGCAAAGGTAAGTGGAAGGGCAACTTCGGTAGTACCGGCCACCCCTAGCGGCAGAATACAAGAATGAGATATGATTGTATTTAGTGAGAAAGTATACTCGAACATGTGATATGATGACATGGTTTAGGTGTACAGAAAGAATGGATCGACAAAGAACAATATGCAGAGGAAATGTGAAAGGTAAGATCGAAAAAATCGGATACGCAGAGTGAATGTAAAAGAAGGAAATGTTTGAAAAAGTTAATGGACAGGATGAATTTGAAGAGGAATGCTGAATGCTGTATGCTGAAGAGGTATGGTAAGAGGATGATGAACGACTAATGAAGAAAATGTACAGAGGAAAGCGTGGAAGGGAAAGACCGAGAAAGGAATGGATAGACCAAATAGGTGAGATTGTGAAAGAACGGAACTTGCAGAGTGAGAATAAGAGAAGAGTTTGTATGAATAAAGTGATGAATGTTGAAGAGATGAAAGAGATTTGCAAGGACAGAAAAAAATGGTACCGGCCATCCCTAGTGGAACGGCGGCAGGATACAGTAACAGAAGGATGGGAACAAATGAAGGCGACTCTGTAGAAGCTCTAGCCACCCTTAGCGGAATAACGACAGAGTTGCAATTACTAGCTTCTATTAACGCAGAGAGGGCAGAGCAGAATGGCGGGGCTACTTCGGTTGTACCGGCAGCCCCTTGCGGCAGAATACGAGAACGAGAGGGTGTATCTGATGTGAAAGTTAATTCAAATATCCGATGTGGAATTATTTTGAGAGAGTGCGAATGATTGCAATATGCATCGTTGTTTGCGTTTAAATTTCAGGTCAATTTTATATTTTCCATATAATCAAGTATGTAGGTGCTTCCTGAACCCTGCAGCAACCTTATGTGAGCACGTGATGAAATGGCAGGTGAGAGAGACCACGTGGCCATCAGGGAAGGGGTCACAGGACAGAACAGAACAGGGACAAAACAACACGTGGCATTGCATCACATGACAAAACATCACATACCTCAAAACAGAACATACCATAAACGGTATACGAAAAAAACATCACATGACAAAACATCACATACCTCAAAACATAACATACCATAAACGGTATACGAAAAAAACATCACATGACAAAACATAAATAACGAATAGGTACATTAATTGTCTGATTTTTCTTTCTGTTTCGGTGTTGTACTTAATATACCGGAGAGGCTTACTCGGCCTTCACAAGAAATGAGAACTAGCCCCCTCGGGAGCTGGGAAACCCCCACTTCGACTGGCGTGGTTGGCGTAAGGCCGGCCCCTCATCTGTAAAAATAAATAGGTTACACTCGCCACATGCGACCTCTCTGAAAAGAACGTGGCAAAAAAATACACTATATGCGTAGCTTAGTTGCGATGCGAAATTTCAGTTCGTGAACTTCCTTGACTTATAGGTTGGTATGAGGCTGACCACCCATACTGTAAAAAATGGTTCACTTTGCCAATGTCACCCCTGTTTCAGGGAAGTTCGGCAAGAGTTGCAGGGCTTATGTTCATTTGAGATTGGGTTTTTATATTGTAGGTCCACATGTGGCATGTGTTGGCGCGAACTTATACGTGTCTGCTTGTGGAAATGCGTGTAATATGAATCTATGAAATATTACTTTGCAGCTTAGATTTAGAACTGAAAATGCATAAATGTGACGAGCTGACGGCAGGGTTGACACTATCAGTGAAGTCAGTGTTTCTTACTATTGCGATTAGCGAGGAAGTGACCGCGTGGCCATGGCGCAGTAGTCCAAATGAGTGACCGTAATGTGGATGGGTGACCGTTGGTGGTGGGGCGCGGGGATCAAGGTCGGTCAGGCGATCTGCTCCAAACGTTGTAATTATTATCGGATTATAATGTCGGGCGTACTGCGTGTGTGTGTGTGTGCGCGTGTGTGTGCGCGCATAGGTAAAGTACGGCGGCCATTACACCGATACACGAGTGCGCTCTCTTACAACCAACTGATGCGTTCCGCGGAAGTCACCGCCAGGGCTCTACTAACCTAAAAGGTTTACCGATATTAACAAAATACTGACAAACAAATTATCTTGAGATTTTATTTTGACGAGTTAAACCTAAGTACTTATTTTCACATTTAAAGAGGCCAGCTTTACGTCTAACACTTCTCTTGTAGTGGGAGTTTCCTATACCCTGAGGGGGAATTTTCTCATTTGATGTGTGAAGGCTGACTGAACCTTGCCCGTATTTTCATTTTGAGTTTGAAATAAACAGCAAAACGAGAAATATTTTCTGCGACTCTCTGAGGGGATTGAAACCCAATTCTCTGGCATTGAACACAAGTGTTCTATCAACCGGATTAACCTACTCAGAAAAGTGATAAAATGACTTCACGCAAGTATAACGTTTACGGGTATTGTAAGTAGGTCTGTGGTGTTCTTCTAGATTTCAGTTTATCTTTATCCGAAGATATTTTGTTTTCCTGCGTTAGCCGCCTGGCAACCCTGCTTCTCACCGTGAATGAACGCTACATTGACACGGCCGGTGTGACCGCGGATCGCTTCCATACCTACCGTACAGCGTACCTACTCTTATAGTATACACAAGTATACATCATCCTAGATACGTACATGACCAGCACGATGTACCCGCGCGCAAGTCGTGCATATTATAATCATAAATAGTATGCGCGGAGCGGCTTTTTTGTATTTTTTCCCTCCCTTCTCGCATTGTTCCGCTCGATCTCCGATAGCGCCGCCGCGCTTTTTAAATGCCCATCTCCCGAACGGCAAGATGGCCGCACGCGTGGGTCCCCTGCCCCCGCTTCCCCGCCACCCCCACCCCCCATCTGACCACGTGATGTCACATTCGTTATTGGCCCGATTGTCCCAAAACGTCGCCGTCTTATCAAAGTACGTATGCAAAGCGAGTGTGCTGCAGCGTCATTGGTTTTGCTTGCGTACCTACTTGCGTTTACCCAAACTCATGTCCAATTACACCAGACTCCATTTTTTAAGTCTCTTAGTCGGACATGGAGCAGGATAAACTAGAGATGCCGCGAATACTCGCTATTAGGTATTCATAATTCGGCACTACCTACTCGATTTTTTTGTTTGTTCGTCGTCGAATACAGAATAAGGGCCCTTAGTATAAAACATGGCGTAAACTCATCTCGATTGTGTAAAATCGAAAATGGATGGAATATACGACGACACTCCCGGAGAGCTTTTTATTTCGATTTACGCAATCGAAGTTAGTTTACGCAATGTTTTATACTCGGGGCACAGGTCCCCGCGATGTTGACTATCACTTTAGCGCAGGTCCTTTGTAGAGTACTTGAAAAATCATAATCTTGCAGCTTCTTCAAAAAAATATATTGGTTTATGTGTCAAATTTTTATAGGGGGTCACTTGGAGTTTTTTTGCATCATGAACTATTATAGGTTGGTATGAGGCCAATCATCCATTCTGAAAAAAATGGATTTGTTGACTGGCTTCACAAGCCTGGAAACCAGGCACAACGGTTCCCTTGTGGTGTTCTCTGATAGTCATAAACAACAGTCAGTCCCACCCTGTTGGATGTGCACCACAGGTTGTATACCGGTACATGGATATTAATGCATATAGATGACAGCTCAATGAGGGTGCTGTGTCGACTTTAGGGGCTTTAAACTACTATCTAAATCTAAGCTGCAAAGATATGAATCATTTGAGATTTATATTAAATGCATTCCCACAAGCAGACATGCATAATTTCGTGCTTACACATGCCGCATGTGGACCTACAATATAAAAAACCCAATCTCAAATGAACATAAGCCATGCAACTCTTGCCGACCTTCCCTGAAGCAGGGGTGACATTGGCAAAGTGAACCATTTTTTACAGTATGGGTGGTCAGCCGCATACCAACCTATCAGTCAAGGAATACAAGCAATTAATACATTCAATCTATCAACTTAAATCGGTTATTACTTTTCAGTTCTTCAAGAAAATATAAATTTTTGCAATTCGGCCGACTTCACGTTGAACTATAAAAAATGACGTTTTACAAGTTAGTTTCGATTTTCGCCACGTTGATTTTAAGGCATGTAGGTCTGTATGTATCTGATGACTACTCTGTGGGCGAGGACATGACTTATTTCATGCACAGAAAAGCTTTACTGATGCCGTAGCGCAACTTGGAGTATAAAGCTCTTATATGAGTTTAGTATAGAAATATTTAAGTGTTATTGAATAAGATTCAAAAATGTAACTAAACAGTTCCTCCCAGCCAGTTGATGATCGTGATGGTGCACTGTAATCCAAGAAACTTGTGCAAAAAAAATCTTTTTCGCAATGTGTTCCAAGTTCAGTATTTTCTCTAGCCGCCACCCTAATGCGATAAAAAAATATTGATAGTTATTGTTTTGTGTCAGCTGACAATGTATGGCAGTGCCCACCTACCGAGGGAAATGTATCCTTGGTCCAGAAATAGCCCAACACATCGCAATCATTCATGTGTGCCTGCTTACAGTACTCTACACACTGCTGTCCAGTGGGATGGAGTTATGAAAGTCGCCTTATATTTTTATGACAAGTATGTTCTCAAAATGAGTGACGGCTCACATTACAGTTGAATTATTGTCTATTCTGTTCATTATTTATCAGGCTGATTTACTTTTTAAATTATGCGCAGTTCCTTCAATTATAGGTTGTTGGCATGAGGCTACCCACCCATACTGTAAAAATTGGTTCACTTAAGCCAATGTCGCACCACTATTTTAGAGAAAGTCAGCAAGAATTGCCGAGTTTATGTTCATTTTAGACAAAAAGTTAGTCATTTAAATGACTACTGATAGGTGTGTTTTGGATCAAAAGAAAACCAGAATATTATATAGTGGGGAAGAGAAGTTCTAAAGCAGTGGTTCTCAATCAGGGAATGTCAGAAAGAGTTGCAGGTTGTATGTTCATCTGAGGTTTGGTTTTATTTTGTAAGTTCACATGCTGCATGTGTAAGCCTAAGCTTGCATGTGATGCTTGTGAGAGTGAATCAAATATGAATCTTAAATGTTATCATATCTTTGCAACCTAGATTATAGATTTGTGTTTGACATGGTCCTCTGGTTATGATTTCTTGCTCCAGAAGAAATGGGTCCTCATTTCTTTTGAAGACTGAGAAAACTTTGGTAGTTGGGGAAAGGAGTTTCTATATTTACTACTTATAGATTTTGTTATAAATCATACCAATAAATATTTAAATCTAGATTCTAGAGCCATAGTTCGTTTTTTCATGTAGTTAATAGCACAGCCAAGATAATCCACAATTTTTAAACATAAGTTAGTTTTGAAAAAGTTGGACATTATCAATGTACTTAGGAGTTGAAGTTAATTTCATATTATTAACCAAGTCAATATTGGAAAATTCCATCATATTCTTTAGCACCGTATAAGTTGATATCTAACAAAATTTGCCTTGACGTTACAGTTCCAATGGAGGAAGACCCCCCCGAGCCGTCATTGTCGCCCCCTCCCCCGGGCAGTCCCCCTCCTCCCCCCGCCGCCCCCGCCCCGCCCGCGCTGCCGCTGGACGCGCCGGCTGCCCGCCAGCGCCACCAGATGAAGCACCGCGAGCTGTTCCTGTCCCGCCACCAGGAGACGCTGCCCGCCACGCACATACGCGGCAAGTGCTCCGTCACGCTGCTCAACGAGACCGAGTCCCTGCTCAGCTACCTAAACAAAGATGTGAGTGCAGCGCCCCCTTCTTCCCTTGTTCATGCCATCATAATCGTAAGCTAGATAGCCCTGAGTTAGCCTTGGCTAAATTGAGGACTGGGCTATAATATCCGTGTGTGTATTTATTTGTGAAACATACCCCACGGGCCCATCTGTGAAACATACCCTACAGGCCCATCTGTGAAACATACCCCACAAATCCATCTGTGAAACATACCCTACAGGCCCATCTGTGAAACATACCCTACAGGCCCATCTGTGAAACATACCCCACAAATCCATCTGTGAAACATACCCTACAGGCCCATCTGTGAAACATACCCCACAAATCCATCTGTGAAACATACCCTACAGGCCCATCTGTGAAACATACCCCACAAATCCATCTGTGAAACATACCCTACAGGCCCATCTGTGAAACATACCCCACAAATCCATCTGTGAAACATACCCTACAGCCCCATCTGTGAAACATACCCCACAAATCCATCTGTGAACATACCCTACAGGCCCATCTGTGAAACATACCCCACAAATCCATCTGTGAAACATACCCTACAGGCCCATCTGTGAAACATACCCCACAAATCCATCTGTGAGACATACCCCACGGGCCCATCTGTGAAACATACCTTCCTGTACTTGTCTGAGCTTGGTGGTCACTACAGAGCCCCAACTCTAGTTTTGGGCATTGTTCATTGTTATGCATTCCAGCATTGTTGTTTGTTGTTATAATGATTAATGTTGTATGGCTTTGTTTCCAGGACACATTTTTCTATTGCCTGGTGTTTGATCCTACACAAAAGACTTTATTAGCCGATAGGGGAGAAATAAGAGTAGGCAGCAGATACCAGACTGAAATGACCTCATTGTTAAAAGAAGGTGAGTCCAACTCAAGTGCATTACTCCCTTGTATAGGATCGCCGTAAAAAAGACAAAACACGCTGGGTCGTGTGATAACTGACATATTATATGCTCATACGCTTTGCAACTTCCAATCCAGTGCGGGACCAGATCAAGTGTAAAGGGACTTAAAATGAAATGTGGCTAGAGCTACAGATCTCTACCTTCTCTTTTCCATATTTTCCATCAAAAAAATGTGAAATTACACACAACATATAAGTTTGCTAAAAACCATTTGTTAATTGCGAAGGAAGAGGTAATCAAATATTTTGTGATTTTTTGCTGAGGACCGTACTCCCATAAAAGTGTGACATTTCGCTCCCCCAGTTCTTGTTTATCGTATACGCCAATCTTGTCAAATATGACTTCTTCATGCAGTTGTATTATGAATCAAATTCTATACAATCTGAGCTAAGGAAAACCGTAAAACTCGATAATGTGAGAGTTCTTTTAAATATTTTTTAAATAAATTTCTTGTTTTCATAAGACACATCGGTCCAGTACACATGCAAACATTGCTCATGCAAAATTTTCTCAAAAGCGTATACGATAAACAAGAACTAAGGCAGCGATTTGTCTGCCGATAAAAAAGTCCTAGATTAAAATTTGTGCTAAGCTCATTGCTAGTTACTTAGGCCCGGTATTTTTGATGCAAGATTATGTATGTAACTTTAGACTGATAAAAAACTACCCGCATGATTGACCAGTGTGTCCTTTTCATTCAGTTTGAAGTCACTATGCTATTGTTGAAAAAACACACCCTTAGAACTATGACATTTGCCCGCTATGAAAAGTTCTGACTTCATTGACCAATATTTTTTGTTTATATTGTAAGAAATTAAATTGAAATGTTGATGTGTTGCAGACGAGGAGGACCCCCGAAGACTGGAGGACCTGGAGACGCTGGTGTGGACGCCCTCGCACGGGCTGACGGACCGGCAGATAGACCAGTTCCTCGTGGTCTCCCGCTCCGTGGGGACCTTCGCCCGCGCGCTGGACTGCAGCAGTAGCGTCAAGCAGCCTTCCCTGCACATGTCTGCCGCGGCCGCTAGCAGAGATATTACCTTGGTAAAGCAACTACATGTTGTATTAGCTTTGTGTATTTTTAAAAGTTAGATTTTGTGATATAGCTTTAACAATCAACTGTAATAAACGCAACTAAGCTACAAATAAAGTGTAACTTTTTTGTGTAACTTCGTTCTCTTTTTAATTAAAATGCAATAATTTATTTTTACAGAATTTATTTTGCTCAATTTAGTTCACAGTTTTACAATACTTGACAATCACCGTTTATTGATCTTTCACGGCAAATTGCTCTAAGCGACTTGACTCTCCTTACCATTTCAGTCCCTTATATTGGGTACCAGAGGGATCTTTCTTGCATTCTTTCACCAGCACGTCATTCCAATGCACTAACACAATCATGGACTATTCCTAGATGGTTCTATCGTACCCTATAGCGCCCTTGCAGTGACAGTAGTCACGAAACGGCGCTATAAAAATCATCATCATCATCACCATGTATAGGTGCGCGTAGGCAATGTAATTTTATAGTTCGTCACACTATGTATGCATGTACAGGCGCACATACGTATTTCAAGTTTGTGACAATATTATTATTATTTGCAGTTCCACGCGATGGACACCCTCCACCGGCACAAGTACTGCATGGAGGAGGCGCTGTCCTCGCTGGTGCCGCCCTCGGGGCCTGTGCTGTGCCGCGACGAGATGGAGGAGTGGAGCGCCTCAGAGGCCAACCTCTTCGAGGAGGCGCTCGACAAATACGGCAAGGACTTCAACGACATCCGGAGAGACTTTGTAAGCATTCCTAATACTACGTGGCAAATACGCAAAGCAACATGGATTGCCTGTTGCGAGTGGAATGTATTTATTTTCAAAAGAGGCCAAGCTGTTCGAGGAGGCCCTTGACTTGCATGACAAGAACTTCAACGACATCCGGAGACATTGTAAGGGTTCCTAACACTGCTGGTCACAGTGTAGTGGCAAATTTGTAATGCAACTAATGCAACTAAGATGCACATATAGTGTAACTTATTGCCACGTCCCCAAAGGGATAGCATGTACCGAGTGAAACCTATTTATGAAGTCAGGTTTTCCATACCCGAAAAGGATGTTTCTCATTTCTTGTGAAGGCTGAGTAAACTTTAGCTATATTTCAGATCACAATTGTAAACTTGAATGCAGTTATTACCTTTATTGATTTTATTGTTATTATTAAGTTATAATATTGGCGGAGAAGAAATTAGCTTGCGACATTGATACATACTATGTTGCTCAACCAGACCTGTCATCCACAGAGCTGTCAAACACCACATTATAATATCAACACCTTGACGAGAAATGTCGCGTCTCATGAAGTGCCGCTAAAAAATATTAAAATATTGAAATTAAATGCAGTGCGATGCCCACAAGAGGCCAAACGAGCGCGGACAAGATGGTGGAGGGGCTCGAAAGCCTCACCTCCATCATCTCGGAGTTAAAAGCGACAGTGGAGGCCCAAAATAATGTTATCAACGAACTTTGTGCCAAAATTATTAAATTAGAAATTGTTATGGAGGGCCAGGGAATACAAACTGGCCACTTAAAGGGGCAGCAGCCCAAAAAATATAACGAGGCGGCTGCTACTAAGCCAAAGCCGCAGCTGCAGCAGCCTCAGCAACAGAAGCTGCCGCAGCAGCAGCAGAAGGTGCTGCAACAGCAGCTGAAGCCGCCGCAACAGCAGCTGAAGCCGCCGCAGCAACAACAGAAGCTACCGCAGCAGCAACAGAAGCAGCCGCAGCAGCAACAGAAGCAGCCGCAGCAGCAACAGAAACAGCCGCAGCAGCAACAGAAGCAGCCGCAGCAGCAACAGAAGCAGCCGCAGCAGCAACAGAAGCAACTACTACAAAAACGACCACCTCAATCGTCATCCGAACCTCAATGGCAAGTCCAGAGAACCAGACGTACACGTCGTCAAACGATGCTTCAGGGGACTGCTTCCACATCGGACCTGACAGCAATCATCGCCACCAGAAGTCTTCATGCCTGGAGATTTGCCAAGGGCACTACCCAGCAGCAAGTCCAGGACTACGTGAAGACCAAGTGCGGTCTTGTTGTGGAGGCACTGCCTCTAGTGAATAAGGGCGAATATATGTCCTACAGGATTGTCGTGCAAGAAGATGGCTGGGACAGGGTGTTCAACCCAGATGTATGGCCCAAGGGCATACGTCTAGCCAAATTTATAAATTTTAAAAAATGATTAATATTACATATCAAAATGTAAGAGGTCTTTGCACCAAAATTCAAAATTTTAAAGATAACATCTTAACCCAGAATGCGGACATCATTGCCGTCTCAGAATCTTGGTTGAACGCCTCTGTCTTGTCATCCGAATTAATCGACAATCGGTATACTTTACATAGGCGGGATCGTGGCTCTCGCGGAGGGGGGGTGTTCCTCGCTGTCAAAAATGCACTGGCCTCTCAAAGGCGGACAGACTTGGAGACTAGCGGGGAACACCTCTGGATCAGAATAATTGTCGATCATTCTCCCATTTTTGTATGTGTTCTTTATTTTCCATGCAGGGATGGCGAGGAAGATAGACAACTTTTTTATAATTTCATGGATATGAACTCAGTTGTACTGAGGAACCGCAGTTGTATTATTCTAGGAGACTTTACCATGACCAGTATTAGCGACTCTGCAATACTGGAATACTCATGTTTCTTAGAGAGCAACTGCCTTACTCAGTACAACTGTGTTAAAAATACTTATGATAAAATGTTAGATTTAGTACTATGTAATGACAAATTAAAATGTAATGTGGTTAGATGTGTAGAGCCGTTGGTGTATGAAGATCGTCACCACCCAACGCTCTCTGTGTCGGTGCAGCTGCGGGGTGCGCCTCTGCACAATAGGCCGGCGCATCGCACGCACACACGCGCACACACACAGGCAACCAACACGACTGATCATAATATTAATTTTAAATACCTAGACCTAATTAGATGTAGCGATATTCTTAATAATTATGATTTCAGTGTACTTTATAATTTGAACAATGCTAATAATGCGGTTACTTATTTTTATAATGTGTTATTTAAGATTTTTTCTCTGTGTGCTCCTAAAAAAAAGAGAGTTAATTACCAAAGTAGGACTTACCCAGCATGGTTCACACGGGATATTATTGATGATATAAAATGCAAACAGCGCTTACATAACAAATACCGGAAGAATAACACACCTCAAATTTTTTCTGAATTCTGTCAAAAGCGCGCTCAATTGAAAAAAGATATCAAGAATGCTCGTAAGTCCTACCTTGATAAAATTCAGTCCGGGATCGGAAGTGGTTCTAGGGAATTTTGGAAGTATGTCACATCGGTTAGAAAAGATGGTGACTCGTTCCCTACACTGATGGATGGAGACCTTATAACAACTGATCCTCAATCAGTCTGTGAAAGGTTCTCAGAATACTTTCAATCCGTCTACAGCTCTCAGATCCCCGAATTAGATGTGGAATCCATGCTTAATAAACTGCCACTATGCAATACGAATAATATCAGCATAGATCTGTTCACATTGGATGAGGTACAATCTTGCTTAGTTGGCATAAATCCTAACAAAGCAGCAGGTCCTGATAATATTCCACCAAAAGTCATCTTGGCAATTTCTAAATCTATAGCAAAACCCTTAACATTTATTCTAAATTTATGTATAGAAAAATGCACTTTTCCGCAAATTTGGAAACTCACCAAAGTCATTCCTATACATAAATCTGATTCAAAAACAGATGTTCATAACTATAGACCAATCTCTATACTATCAACATTTGCTAAAATATTTGAAAGTTTGATTCATAAGAATCTACTTGAAAATATTAAATCCCGTATCACTATTCATCAACATGGCTTCCTGCCAAAAAGATCTACTGTCTCTAATCTTCTAACTATTAGTAAAGACGTAGCATCTAATCTGGATTCTCAGCTCCAGACAGATGTAGTGTATACGGATTTCTCTAAAGCATTTGATCAGGTAGATCACGATATTCTTCTTGAGAAAATGCACATACTGGGATTCTCCAAATCCCTGTTATTATTCTTTGCCTCCTATCTAAGGAACAGGCAACAGTACGTCAACATTAATGGTTTTACCTCAAACACCTTTCAACCGTTCTCAGGCGTTCCACAAGGATCAAATTTGGGTCCTTTGGCGTTTATTATTTTCATTAATGACATAATTGATCATATTAAACACAGCTCTTGTCTCCTTTATGCAGACGATCTAAAGATTTATGTGAAAGTCGTAGATACTCACGACTGCATAAATCTACAAGAAGATTTAGATGCATTAGCAGCTTGGGCTGAGAAAAACAAGCTCATCTTTAATTCAAAGAAATGTGTCTCAATGTCCTTTAGTAAATCTTTTAGACCCATCTTGCATGAGTACAGTATTGGTGGGCAATTATTGTCTCGTGTAGAATCAATACGGGATCTGGGAGTTGTTTTTGATCCAGGACTGAGCTTCTCTAGCCATATAGCGCAGCTGACTACTAAGTGCTACCAGCTTCTGGGACTGGTGATCAGAGTGTGTAAACTGCTCACTGAGCCCAGAGCGATGGTGGACGTATTTAGCTGCGTTATACGGTCCAAACTGGAATACGCTGTTGAGGTGTGGACGCCTCATCAGCAAAAATATATCAATATGTTGGAACAAATCCAAAAGAAATTCCTGAGGTACCTCCTCATGAGGATACGTGGAAATTATCCGCAATATATGCATCATGAGGAGCTACTTCGGGAAACAGGTTTCAGAAGCCTGGAAACCAGGCGCAACGGGTTCCTTATGGTGCTCTCTCATAAAGTCATCAACGGCTTAATAGACAGTCCCACCCTGTTGGAGAGCTATAGGTTCTATGTGCCAGACGACTACAACCGTGGGCGAGGGCATAATTTATTTTATGTACCGAAAAGCCGTACAGATGTCGTCGCACAGCATCCTATAACTCGGAGTATAAAACTCTTAAATGACTCTAATATAGATATATTCTACTGCAATATAAATAGATTTAAAATTTTAATCAGAGATTTTCTCCCAGCGTGTTGATGGCTGAGAGGGTGCACTATAATTAGGGAAACCTGTTGTGCACAATTAAAAAAAAAAAAAAAAAAAAAAAAAAAAAAAAAAATAACACTTAATATCATGTGAAACCCTATGTTTGCTTCATTTATTGTTTTTGCACTCAATAATTCTGCGTGCGAAAGGAACAACGGAATGAGTCAAACAAAACAAATTTTGAGTGATCAAGTTCAGAGGGATTCTTTAGACATATATGTGGTAAGGAAAAATATTTGAGTAAAAAAATAAGATAAAATTAAGATATACCTACTTTGAAAAAGGATAAATGACACAAATAATTATCTCAAATATTTGTCAAATTCTTCAATTTTGTTTTGGCTCTCCTCAATTGCATTTTTTGACTCATCCCGTTGTTCCTTTCGCACACAGAATTATACATGCCTTGTTAGTTTTGTTTTAATAGTTTTGACTTCACTATGTTATAACGCAATGTTTCTGTAGACTGATATTTGAAGTATAAAAAAAATTCTCTATGAAAAAATATCACATTTTACTGATTGATTGGCATGTGTGTCTTGTTTAGTTACCGTGGAAGACCCTGAAGAACATAGCAGAGTACTACTACATGTGGAAGACCACGGACCGGTACGTCCAGCAGAAGAGGGTCAAGGCCGTGGAGGCAGAGTCCAAGCTCAAACAAGTCTACATTCCCAACTAGTGAGTGTTTGTGGTCGTTTCAGCCCTTACTCTTCATTTATCTTAACCAACCCTAGCACTTCTGTTCTATTATACTTCACTATCTTAAGTGAAAAAAAATTTATGGAATGAATCTCAATAGAACCAATAGCATCAATATAGTTGAGAATTAAAGAAATACTCACATGGTAATGATGAGAAAATTATTTCCTGTAAATCTATATTTACCTCATTTTTGAAAAAAATCTTTGATTGCCGCTTTTGGCTGTAGGTATAGGATGTTGATTATTGACTATTGATTCCGTGGTGGAATTTTTTGAGTTTAACTTTTAATTGATTGCTTTCGGAAGTCACAAAATAAAGTTAAAAACTACATAAAATGAAGTACAATGGTCACAAAGTAACCAAGATTTCAATGTTATTCGGACAAG